>BPLR01008163.1:0-25036 GCA_021605095.1 Caerostris extrusa | reverse complement strand
GAGCTAATTTATTTAGCTTGTTAGCAAGTTAGTTATTTAAATAAGGAAAAGAAGGTCTTCAAAGTGTTTTTTTATCATGCCCTTCATTTTTTCTAGGAGTTGTTTAGCTGATTTGAATATACAGCCATTGCATAACCTGATTAATACTATAGTAGAATAAAATATATTTATAATTAGAGAAAAATACACTAATGAAAAGAAGTAAATAAAGATGAAAGTACACTAAGGAAAAATAAATAAATAGAAAAATGTAGACTAATGAAATAATAAAAGAGAAGTACACCAATGAAAAGTAAATAAAGAAAGAAGTACACCAATGAAAAGTAAATGAAGTGAAAAGTACACCAATGAAAAGTAAATAAAGAGAAAAGTACACACCAATGAAAGTAAATAAGAGAAAAGTACACCAATGAAAGTAAAATAAAGAAAGTACACAAATAACGAAAGTAAATAAAGAGAGAAAAGAGAGGAAATACACTAACGAAAGGAAATTAAATAAATAGAAGAGTTCATAGCCGAGAATTAAATAAGAGAGAAAGTTCACTAACGAAAGTAAATAAAGAAAGTACACAAACGAAAATTAACCAAAAGGAAAGGCACACAAACGAAAAGTAACTAAAGAAGAAAAGAGGCACTAACGAAAAATTTACACTATTGAAAGTAAATAAAGAGAAATTTTAAATTAAGAGAAAAATTATAATCATGTCTTAATTTTTGACTTATTTAACAAATGCGAACATACAATATTGCATAACATCATTAATATTGTGTAGATTCTTTTTATTTTCTCTAATTATAAAATATATTTTAAAGCAGAGTAACTAAGAAAATTAATAACCTAAGGAAAAGTAAATAATCATGTACCTTATTTGAATATTAAAATGTATACGCTTCTTAAATTTGATTTGTCATAAAAAATTAACCTCACAAGGAAGTGACATGCTATCTCATTACCATTACAATGAAAAGTAATTTTTGATTACCACATCTGAGTGAATTTTAAATTATTTACCATTGATTTTCAGACTTAAGTTTTCTTCTTTCTATGAGGAAAAAAAAAAATTTAAATCCTATATCCTCAAACGCCTTTGGTAAAATTTGATTACAGAAAACTGAAATCAATTTTCGCAACTTGGAGTTTTTGCACACTCGGGAAGAGTCCCATTCTTTCTTGTCTGGCTAAAGAACTCCAAAAGAAAAAAAATATTCGAAAAATTTCAATATCCTTTATCTCCAATAACGTCTACGTGACCTTTTTCTTTCACTACCCTGAAGGCATGTGATCCAGTTTATAATCTACAATGAAAGACAGTACAGGAACGGCTGCTAATTTATTTCACTTTTAATATCAATCGAGGGTGTGTTATAGGTTTGAAAAAAAGTCCTATTTTTAAAGGCATCAAGTTGTTTTGAATTCTTTTTTTTTTATATAATTCTAATAGATTTTGAAATTTTATTACATTCAAATTTCTGAAATCTATGTGAAAATGTTTTCATTGATATATCAGGCTGACTTGATGATAAAAACTTTATTTCTACCCTATTGCTTTATCAACACATTTTTAAAAGATATTAATATAGAGGAAACATATAATTTTAGAAACAATATGTTGCATAAGGAAGCATATAATATTTGAATAAATATATTATATATAAAACACATCATAATATTTGAAAAAGTAAATATGTTGTATAAGGAAATGCATATGTATGTTGCATTTAAACATAAAAATATTATACCTCATAAAATGATATACTATCTCCATTACCATTACTTTCAAATTATACCATTATAAGAAACCATCTCATACACCATTATAAGGAAAGAGCATATACTATTTGAAACTAAATATGTTGTTTAAGAAACTATATAATATTTGAAAACTAAATATGTAGCTTAGAAAGCTTATCTATTACAAATAGACAGGAATTGACCACTTTTATACTGATGGTAAAAAAGCAATCCCACATATGTTATGCTTTTTGCAATAAATATCTAAACTCATATTCAAAGAACTTTTAAAAGATTTTTTAAAACATTCTAATACAGACAAACCTGTTATTCGTTCTTATTATACATTTAAAAAATGTCTTGGTATATCATTTTTTCGCAATTATTTATTCAGTTTTTAATGTTTCTATTCTGGTATTTTGCCAAGATTTTCATAAGAGTTGTATCAATTGTAAGAATTATTATACATTATATTACACTATTTAATATAATATTTTTATTTTAATAAATTTATATTAAGAAATTACATTTGATAAATACACTACCCAACAAAAGAAGATACAACACATGAAGATTTTACAGCATGAATATGCAAATTTCATGGAATGCACAGCTGAACAAAGTTATGTTGATAGGTATACGGAAATGCAATTTGGTCTGGTGAATCATAACTTACAAGGATGAACAAGGAAGGGGAAGCTTGGTATATGAAATAACTGTCACTCTGTTGTATATGGAATCCATAATTTCGAGAATTCTCCTTCCATAGGACACGTGTGGATTAAGATCAAAAATTCCGAAATCTGACTGATTTTACAAGATTGGACTTACCACTCGTATCGCTGCTGAAAAGCAATATGCATAAGCTCGCATTCATAAATTTGTACTCTATCAACTTGCTCTCGACAATTTACGTGGAATATGCGTGGTTTTTGGATGCTCCAATGTTCTATATCTTGGTAATCTATATCAAATTCGATGAAAGCTGTTTGCACGCATGCCATAACTTTCAAAGGCTTTGCCATTGATGTCCGAAAGCTCACAAGAAAGGATCACTTAGAAGTTTGAATGACACAATGTGGTATTCAACGACAAGTCTCTGTTCTGTTTGTATGAGAATAGTCGTCCGGGTGAGTCTGTGGACGCGTCTAGGAAAATAAGAAATCCGATCCCTATTCACCGAGAAGTTTAGCCGCGCTGATCGCCAGACGTGACTTAATGATTTGCTGTGATATCAGACGGGATATCACAGTCACCCCTGTTAGATATCAAAGACACATAGCAGGACGACAATGAGAATTTTAACGTTGGATTCTGCTAGCTTACAATTAATAGCTGGAAAATGGTAATTTCAGTGGAAAACGCGAGACAGTACATAAGCCTTTGCAAACATGTTTAATTTCTTGGCCTGCAATACCTCTACTAACCAGCGGTAACATGGATGTTTGCAGTTGTTCGGAATCCACTTTAAACTGTAAAGTCCCTACCTAACATGATCTTAGAGAGTTCCGGAGGCTATTGTTACTCCGCTTCCGTAGCTTATCTTTCAAGCTACACACATCTTCTGGGTAGTGCTAAGTGAGAATTTTTGAAATCATTGCAGCCTTGTCTTAAGGCATCCAAGACAATTTGTTTATAACTGAATTAGAACAAATATATATATATATATCTCACTAATGGAGCTCATCTGTGGCTTAATTGGTCATGGTTTGTCTGTTCTGCTCAGCCTAATTCGGAGGATGAACTCTGCAAAAGTGTTCAGAGCATACTAACCTTCTATTTTCAGCATATTGAATTTGAGGGTTAATCTGTTTGCATCACTGCAAGTGGTAGCCTTACTCTATGATTTACGTATTTAATCCCTGTATAAGGATATCTTTTTGCAAATAGCATCCTTTTCATAGAGTTCTCTGTCTGTGTATCAGTTTTCATCTACACATTATGTTTTCCTTTTTCTAATGTTCAGCCACTGTATGTTGGTAACTATTGACTATTAAAATTTTTTTGAAATGTTATTATTTTAACTTGATGTATTTTAGCTATACTTTATTGGACCTGCTTCCATTTCAATTTATTATTTTTATATTTTTGATCATAAATGGATAGTGTAATGATACTTGGTATAAAAAAATTGCAAAACAAAATGGTACTTAAGGAGTAGTAACTTTTATATATTGGTAAATAATTATTACAATTTAAACTACGAAAAATAGTTTTTAAGTCAATATAATAAAAAAAATTACAACTATATAACTACATAGTGATTCTTAGTATGGGAAAGAAAAGGAGATACGATAATGTTTTTTATATAAATTAAAAATTTCAGTTTTAAAAACGCTACTAAAGTCTGCTGCTGTTTATTATAAAAGCTTTCCTTATTCGTTCAATTAAAAGAAGATATTATCTAGGGAAAAATTAAGTGACAAAAAATTATCAACGAGTTCCTAGATATATATTAATTTTAATATAGTCAACAAAAGAATATTCTTAATTAAATACACATAAATGATCTTCACATAAATGGTATCACTGAAAAAATTACTTGAAGAGAACAAACTTAGGTTGCAATGCAGTTGGTTAACAAACTTAATTAACAGATAGCTCAAATTCTTTTCATTACAGATCATATAACCACTAATTTTTGTTATAAAAATTACTATTCGTTTTAACGTTAAAGAATAGGGTCCATATCTATAATTATATTCATTTTTATTCAATGGTTGAATGCTTTATGTTACCGTCTTCTTGTTATTATTAGGAAAAATTCGCTTCTTGATTTATTGAAAAGCAACAACAAAATGATAAAATAATTGAAATTGTCTATTTAAATAATATTTACACATTATTATTTTATCCCAATTATACCATTGAATGTTAGTAAAATCTTGTATGACCTTTCTGCTATGATTAAGTGAACAGGGAATATAAAAAATGTTTTAAGTCCCACCCCCCTGGCAAAATTGCGTTAATTTTTTTAGGCGTCTTAAATTTACAGCCAAATATCACTCAGTAGTTAACAATGAAAATCTCTCGTTGGTTTTTATCAATACAAATAAATAATGGCTTTGAATTGAGGCAATTCTATTGGACATTATATTTTTAAAAAAAAGCAATGCCGAATGTATGGGGTAAAAAATACAGAATTTTTACCTGGTTCACTGTCTACTTATTGGTAATTGATAAAATTAAAAAAGCATTATTTTGAAATGTTTCAAGTGTGGTTTTTAATAAAAAACTTATTTTAAGCAAAAACGTTTAACCAAATAATTTTTTAAAACTTTTTAGACAGAAGATTTTGAAATAAAATATAAATTGTTTATAGTTTTATTCTTTTAATGATAATTTAATTAATAATTTAAAAAATTAAAATTGTTAAAAATGGAATAAATAAAGGCAAACTTAATCGGATTAAAGAAGAATTTTCGTAATATTTCAAATTATCACTTAAACTCATTATTAATTGTGGTAATTTTATCACTTGGAATTAATTTTTGTAAATAATTCACTTTCTATTAACTTATAATAAAAAAATGATTTATTATTAAAATATTTCTCATGAAAAATCTAATATTTATTAGAGTATTTAATAGATTTTTTTTTTTTCAGCAAATAAGGATGCAGATTTTTTATTCATTTTCATTTGTCCATACTAACGATTACATTTTCTTATGAAGCATATAATGCGTTTTAATAATGTTCGTAATACTTATTTGATATTTTAATGTATTCGCTTTTTACATTTGTTATGTAAGTAATCTACGTATTTATTTCTTAATGTTTAATTAATATTACAGTCCACATGATCTTTTTGTATTTTTGATTTTACTTACTTTTTGTATGATAACATTTAAATGGGACGTAAATGTACATTTCTTTAAACTTTCTATGTATTAAATGCTAAATTAAATCTTTTATCAATTTAATTAATTGTAATAGTTTATTTATAAAAATGTAGATATTATGTTTATTATATCTACATTTTTATGTTATTATATTTAATAAAAATTTCATTTATTTTTAAAGGCCACCACTACATTTCATAGTTTAAAAATGTATTTTATTATTTTACTTGTTGATTTATTTAACTTTTAATGTTTCAATTATTCTTTTACTGCAAAAATCTTGAACTAAATTTTTGTACAATTTCCAAAATGAAAAGTTTCTTATTGATTTAATAAAATCAATTTAATTAATAGTAATTAAATATGTATTTGGAGCATTTTGTTCGGAAGGATTTCTTTTTAATTAGAAATAAAAAGATGTTTTAGTCATTGAAATGCAAATGATATTTTTAAAAAGAGGCGTTTTTGGAATATTTTATAAATAGAAAATAAATCTCTAATTTTATTATATTACATTAAAAAATGGCTTATTTGGTTTTTATTAAAATGTTCTACATTCAATCAAATCAAAATTCACGTACAGATATATTAATTATATAAAACCACATAAAAGTAAAAAGTAAACCATACAAAAGTAAAATAATAAGATTTATTTGTATTTCATCTAAATCTGTATCAATCTATCTTTAACGTAGGAGATTATACTTTTTCTGTTCTAAAACCCTGTTTAATCAACAACCCCAAAATTTTCATAAGACGGGTTCTAAGTTAATTGATCATGTATTCCATTATTATGATGAGAATTGCATATTTATACAGTGCGATACACTTGGTGTATATGTATACAAGCGATATGTATTTATGCGATACACTTGGAAAATTTATCATATTGGCCATTTTTTTTCCCCTCCCAAAGAAAGCCATCATTGCAACGCACGCCGCCAAATCAATTGAACTCCACGATTTCTACTGTATGCTATCTGTGCTCTTTACCACAAAGCTTACAATATATAAATTTGGATGAACGTACGCACAGATGAATACGCACATGCATTATTTAAGTTATGATAACTTTTCGTTTTCAGAAAAATATAGAAGTAAATTATTTTCAAAATATAATAAATATTTTTTACAAAAATCTATTTAAATGCATTAAAAATTAATTGAAATGATTAAAAGCGTAAATCAAACCACTCGAATTATTTCCTTGTTAACTTTCCGCTTTCGGAAATACAGATGTACAAAAATTGTTTTTTAAATTTGGAAATGGGTCCTAATTGATATTTTGTTCGGTTACTCGTAAATGTTTCATAATTATTAAAAAAATCTTAAGAGTGGACGACACTAAAAAACCAACTGCACAAAAATTTTAATATTCATTATTTTTCCTTAACGGTATTTAATATGCAATGTTTTTTGAAACGTTACAAAAATATGACTAAAATTACATTTCTAATTTTGGAAGATATTTTTCTTCTAGTGCAAAATTAAAAATGTAATTCTAACACGAGAATATCCTTCAATATGCGAAATTTTAATTGAACATTGGAAAAATCAATTTAGATGAAACCCTATTTCTCCAAAACTTTTAATTAGAATCTCCCACAATAAAATTATCATATACTAATTTCATCATGCTGAATCAGATTGCGCTTCAAAAAATCTGAGTTCCATAATGGCAAAATTTCGGGTAGCGAGTTAATCAACCATGTTAATTCTGTTAATCGACTGCATTGCGCCATAGTTAAGTTTTTCCAAGCCATTGCCGATGATACTCCTTATGTAAAGATCCAATGACAATAACAAAAAATTATTAAGGGGTCCCTTTTTATTTTCTTTAGTCGACTGCACATCATCGAACTCTATGTTTGTCTTAGTGGTTCTGACATTTTTTTTTTGTCCCTATCTGAGCTTTATCAGAACAAAAAAAAAATACCCAATACTTTTCCCCTTCTTTTACACGCAAACAGAAAGATAAATATAGCAGTATACTTTTTATTTTATGTATATATCTAACTAACATATAACACAATGGTAGCAATATAGTACATAGTATACAAATATATAGTACAGGGTTGGCCAACCCGAATAATCTTGCGGGCCACTTTGGAATGCATCATAACTTCGCGGGTCGCATATAAAATTATATATCACTACATTAGATTTAGACCCCCTATAGACATTTTTGGAGTGAAAAATTGAAACATAATGAGTTATTATTTTTCTGTTTACTATTATTCTTACATGTAAACACAGATAATACAATAAATAGTAATGATACTAAACGCATATTGTAAAAGAAATATATAACACTAAAAATGAAATATAAAAAAATATAAATAAAATAAAAAAAACATGGGAAATTATAAAAAAAATATTTGACTAGTGCGATATTTTTCTCCACTCTTTCATTTAGCTTTTTGCAAATCGATCTCAATTTGGGTATTTGCACATCGTAATTGGTGTTGCAGGTTGGCGTCCGTTATGTTTGAGCGTGTTTTGTGTTTGGTCAATTTCATTTTAGAAAATAAAATGATTCACAGGTATAAATTAACCAAAGATGCTTACAACTTCAACCAAGAGTCTTGCTTGCTCTGCTATCAACAATCAACTGTGCGCATTTAGGGATGGTCACTGAGTTCACTTAAAGTGAAACTTAGAACATGTTATATTAGTTGTTCGAAACTGCAATTTAATTATTCTGCGAACTCATAACTGTAAACTCATAAATAAAACAGGCAATATCGGTCATATTCGCAGGAATATAATTTTAAAATCAAAGTTAATTTTTTCTCATAATTTCGACAGTTACATTATGTGCGCATCCATATATTCAAAAATTATTTTTTTAATACATTGGTTTTTCACTGCTTTGGTGATTATCAAATAAATATACTTTGTGAAAATGTGTTAAATCTCACGGGCTGCAAAAATTTACAAGGCCGGGCCTCGGGTTGCTCACCCCTGATGTAGTACATAGTACATAAATATATTGTAAATAGGACACCTTGTTTCTTAGCATTACAAAATTATTTAAATCAACCAGAATACCATTCACACTACACACAGAAAATTAAGATAACGAAGGATAGCATGAAAATAAAAATTACGAATAATGCCAGGAAGAATTAATACTCTGATGTGTTTTCTTCAAAAAATTAATGCTCCTGATACTTAATACTCTGTTCCTCTGCAGTATTCTTAAATTACTATACAGTTGTAGTTTTTATTTACAAATTTGTTACTGAACTAAACACACATTTACTAAATATAATGAAGGAACACAATGAAAAACTTTATTATTATAGTCCTTGTGCAGGGGCAAACTGGAGATATGTTTATTCAGATTTTACACCACAAGAAAAATACGTACAAAAAGTTTTACTAATTTTTTTTTAGCATCATTTCCTTCTGTATGTCCCTTTTATTAAACGACCCCAAAAGTACTATCATTCCATTGTCCATTAGGGAGCTTTGTCCATATTTCGAACCAGCGGTCAAATTCATGCCGCGTGCAATCCATTAACGTTCGATGATGGCTAGGACATTACCTTCTTTGTTCTGATAATTTAAGGTAACTGCCACACATATACATTCTGTGGAATGGAAGAAAATATGGAAAATTCCCATCTGGTAGCCTGATGGGAGATATGCTTTACACAAGCTGTTTTCTAAAAGCAGTGGCAATTCACGAATGCTACCATTAGATTCGAACTTGCACTATTCTGTATAGGATACTATATTACAGTATATAGTTCTGCTATTCTATACACGATACTACATACAATACTATTCTGTGTACAATACTATATACCAATACTATTCTGTATACGATACTATATACAATACTATTTTGTATACGATACTATATACCAATACTATTTTGTATACGATACTATATACCAATACTATTCTGTATACGATACTATATACCAATACTATTCTGTATATGAGACTATATACCAATACTATTCTGTATAAGATACTATATACAATACTATTCTGTATACGATACTATATACCAATACTATTCTGTATACGATACCATATACAATACTATTCTGTATAAGATACCATATAAAAAACTATTCTATATATACGATACTATATACCAATACTATTCTGTATCCGATACTATATACCAATACTATTCTGTATACGATACTATATACAATACTATTCTGTATACGATACTATATACTATTCTGTATACGATACTATATACTATTCGGTATACAATACTATATACCAATACTATTCTGTATACGATACTATATACAATACTATTCTGTATACGATACCATATAAAAAAACTATTCTGTATACGATACTATACACCAATACTTTTCTTGTATACGATACTATATACCAATACTATTCTGTATACGGTACTATATACCAATGCTATTCGGTATACGATACTATATACCAATACTATTCGGAATACTATACTATATACCGATACTATTCTGTATGCGATACCATATAAAACTATTCTGTATACGATACTATATACCAATACTATTCTGTATAATGATACTATATACTAATATTATTCTGTATACGATACCATATACAATACTATTATGTATACGATACCATATAGAATACTATTCTGTATATGATACTATATACAATACTATTCTGCATACGCACTACCCCTTGCACTCGATATTCACTGGTCTACTAGTTGAGTAGAATAACATAACATAACATTGCTTATCAAGTAATTAATTATAATTAGATGAGCAAATCCAAAAATATTCGCCTTCAAAAGGTTTCTTTGAAGAAACAACCAAAAAAAGGAAACTATCTGTGTACTACTAAAGGTTTCAGCTAAACGATATCTACGTAGATGTTTTCTGCGGCATTTATATCTATTTGTTTCGTTATTTGTTTTCCTGGCCAGACGATAAAGACATTCGGAATATCATTCCGGATATTTTCATGCGTCCATTTGGATAAAATATAAAATGAACCACCATTCATCTTTGTTCTTTTTTTCTGTTTCTTTATCATAAAAAGGATTTTCATTTGTTGTCAATGATGAAATTTTTTTTTCATGAATAGCCTGCTTTGACTTTAATCAGAATAAAGAAATAACCATTTTTTGATTTTGAATCATATGGATTATATTTATTTTTGGATTTATATATATATATATATATATATATTTAATGTGATATATATTTATATAATGGGACAAATACAATAATTATTTATGGTTTGCTATATTTGCCAAGTGACTAACGCTCTGGGGCTGGTTACTCATGTTTCGTGTTCGAGTACCGGTGGTCCCATGGTTGATTGCAGTGGTTCTGAATCCACTCTTTAAACCGTAGATCCCAGGGTTGGGTGTAGGGCTGACAACCTTATCCCGTAAAAGAAAAAATCTGTTTCGGAATCTGCTAGTATGCAAATTCCCCATGTATGTATGATTTGCTGGTATGCAGATTCAGCATGGTCCAGCATGAACCTAGTAGTGCTATATATCAAGTGTTATTGCTATATATTTGCTTCAAATATGAATACATATTTAACTAAACTGTAATACTGGTTATACAAATTTAACAATATTTTAAATGTATTAATTAATTTATTTTTATTTTTTTTTGTTTTTACACTGATAATCGTTTTCTAATTATACGTATATATATAATTATATTTAATATTAATAATATATAAAATTGTTTTCTAATTATATATTATTATATATTTATATATGATATATAAATGTAATTTCAATACATTTCAATACATTCAATTAATTTCGATGCATTGAAATATCTCAATGCTAAGAATTATGTTTTGCACAAGCATAGTGTTTACTCATATGGATAACTGTATGCAAAAATAAGGCTTAAATGTGGAAAAATAACTTATTACACTAAACAAATTGAAATTGACTTTCAGTTGTTTTAAAATAATGAAAAAGAAGCTTAATGTGTTTTTCTTAAATAATACAGTTTTTATAATTTTTAAGTAAAAAAAAATTAAATTATAATTTTAAGAAATTTTTCTATTGTGACTTATAAATTGTATGAATAGTTGAAAAGACTTTTGAAACTGTTCCCGCTTAAAATGCCTTTCAAGATTTACTTTGTAATTTTTTCGCTAAGAAAAATAAACGAAATCTATTTAGGTTTAGAAATGCTTGTTGAAAGCAATTTCAAATAAATTTATACGAGTTAATTTTAACGGAACTCGCTTTAGTTCTTTATATATCCCTATAGGGACCAATTTAATCGTTACAAATTTATTCTGAAATGTATAAAAATAAAAATACTTTTAGAAAAATTGTAATTTCTGTTAACTTTGAAGAACAGACTGCATTTTCGAATAATATAATCCTATGTCTTATGAAGTGTCTAAGCCAGACAATTGCTAAGGAATTTCCAAGGTCATACGTTAGCATACCATTAACCAATCCAGACAGCAGTGTGATATTCCCAGGAGTTTAGCTGTCAGAATGTAGTAAATTAAAATTGATGGTATTAGTTAAAATTCGGATTTCTGCTACTGCGGAAGGCTTAAGCCCATCTTAGATAGAATTTAGCTGCCAGTAAATCCCTTTATTCTTAATAAAGATTTTCTCTGGAAGGAAGATTGCATTTTCTGAAAAAAAGAAGCATCGATTTTTCTTGTTTTTCTAAATGGCGTACAGTTCTAAAAAGTTTGGAAAGATAAAAATTAAATTTTTAAAATCCAGTTATCACTTGTTTTCTAGCTTCCGTTTATAATTCCGTTATCAAAATTAATTTGTTACTCACTGCCAAAATTTCTAAAAATATCCGTGGACTGTTTTTTCACTTTTAACTAGAGTTTCTAAATCTGATTATTAATTTATTAATTATTATATGATAATCTAGGATGTCAAAAATGTGAATTTTTAACGGTTTTTAAGAAAATGAAGAGTTTCCGTTTAATTCTTTATTTTAAATAAACTTGAGTGTTAAAAATTTTTCACTATGAGTGTATAAAATTGTTAAAATAATTATTAGCTTTTTTTAAATAATTTAAAATTGTAGTACTTCAATTAAATAATACATACATGTATATTACTTGTTTAAGATATATATTTTGAATAATATAATCAAAATAGGGGCCTGATGGTTGACTGTCTAGCGCTCGGTGCCACAAGCTTCGAGTTGGAGTCCCGGCGGTGCCATGGATGTTTGTAGTGGTTTGGAATCCACCTTAAATATAAGTTTTCGTCTAAAATGAATTCATAATGCTGACAATGTTGGGCGTAAGACTGACAACCCTACCCATAACAAGTAATATAAAAACAAATTTTTAAAGTCAATTCCTTCTTTTTTTTCACTATATTGCAGAAAGTCCTTTATAAATAATTTTCATTCATTTTTTTAAAGTTTATATGGCGCCATCTATTGGTAGATATATGCAAATTAAATTTAAAAAAAAAACTAAAAATAATTAACTAAATTTAATTACTGAATTAATATTTGAAAAAACTGCATTAACATCAAGTGTCCATCCACTACAAATTCAAAAAAAATGTATTTAAGCTTGAGTGGGTGAATAAAAAGTATTTTATGAACGATTGAAAATTTGAACAAGATATATATATTTAGGGAGTGTGTGAGCTAATAGAAGGAATTGAAAAAGAAAAGAAAAAATGTCTTCTATCTCGAAATCTGATAATAGGCAGACGGCCTTGAACCACTATGGGTCTGTTATGCCAATGAAGAAGTGTAATTAAAATGGATAGAATTATTTGGTTAGTTATAATTGAATTGATTCAAATTCATTATAAAAATACTTTAAAATTCTTTTACCTTTTTATTTTATGAATAAAATGAAATTATGAACACAGTGAATTTTAAATGAAAAATAATTTCATGTATACTAATTTCCTTTTCATTTTTCTTTAAATTATTTGAGAAAATGCAAAAATGCATTTATTCAATTACATTTAAAATTCCTATTAAAGTCTATTTAAAAGCAACGATCTTAAATGCGTAACATTCAGTTATTTTCAAATGAAAACAAAAATGAATGTTAATTAAAAATATTTTTTATGTATGAATTTTTTTTTTTACACATTTATACATAGTTTATATTACAATGTGCAAAAATAAAATGACCCTTTTTTTGCAATGGCAATTAATAACCTGTCTTACTTAAAGAGCAAATAACGAATTTTAAATAAACATTAAATTATGCAATGATAATAAAACTTCCTTTTAAAAGTATAAACATTAGGTAATGCGGTAAAATAGTTTTTGAGGAAAACTGAAGCATTATACTGGAAGCCTTACTTTAATCTGTAAATTAATTTAATATGAAACTAATTGTCTTTATTAACAAAATTAATTATTTAAGCATTTCTATAAAACTTTTGAAAGCTTTTTGCAAAAAAAAAAAAAAAAAAAAAAAAATCATTATTCTTTCTTCCAAATGTCTTTGAGAAAATATATTATACAAAAATATATTTTAATAAACATTATTAGACTATTTATATGAAGCTGTTATTCCTTCATATGCTACAATTTTTGTTTATTTAGCTTACCTTAAAATAATATTTAATAAATGATTCATGACAAGATTCTTGCCTTCTAACATTTTTCAAGTAAACCTGAACATTTTATAAATATTTATTCAAAATGGGCTTCTAACACAAAATCACAATATTTTACTTGTTTAGGTTTGTTTACCACCATATTTTTAGAAGGAAACCTTTCAAATGGGGAAGACTTGGGGATAAAACTTTTAGAGTGTTTTTTTTTCTTTTGTGAAGATATTTCGTGTCATCTTTATATAACTCCAAAGTATTTTAATATACATTTCATTTTTTATAAATAATAAATAAGGTGAATAAAGAATTTGATGCATGATATTACATAAACTAAATAATGTTGGTAGTATTTGCTTAATGTTTGTGATAATCAACCACAAAGCAATGAGTCAAATGAATTTATCATTTTTTAGATATGCATGTCTAAAAACATTTCTGTGTTCATACAAGCAGAATTTCCTATTTTAATGTAGTATTTAACAAACACATTTATTTTATTTACTTTACTTAGCTCAAATTTCAAGTTTAACATGATCTAGGCAATGGTTTAATTGTAGTGATAAGAATAATTATCTCGGTATGGATCATGCACCCATATTAGCACATTATTGACAACGGATATGATCTTCTAGTCTACAATAAAATAGGAAAATATTACTAAAATATTTTTCTAATATTATGTTATTATTATGTTGTTTTTATTAAACTAAAGCTGAATTATATTTCTCGTTTTAATTTTTCATCAAAATTTGAAAATTACCAAATTATTTAAGCAAAATGGACGAATGTTGTTGATAGCTGGCTTAAGAAAGCATCGGCTGATTTTGGTTTGTGTATCTCTACTTTAGAAGGGGTATCTTGGTTCGAAATTTGGCCTACATTTCACCATGCTATACGAATGTTGTTGAACGATGTTGAAGCTGGCCTTAAGAAAGCATCGGCTGATTTTGGTTGGTGTATCTCTGCTTTAGAAGGGGTATCTTGGTTTGAAATTTGGCCTACATTTCACCATGCTATACGAATGTTGTTGAACGATGTTGAAGCTGGCCTTAAGAAAGCATCGGCTGATTTTGGTTTGTGTATCTCTATCTCTTTAGAAGGGGCATCTTGGTTCGAAATTTGTCCTACATTTCACCATGCTATACGAATGTTGTTGAACGATGTTGAAGCTGGCCTTAAGAAAGCATCGGCTGATTTTGGTTTGTGTATCTCTACTTTAGAAGGGGTATCTTGGTTCGAAATTTGGCCTACATTTCACCATGCTATACGAATGTTGTTGAACGATGTTGAAGCTGGCCTTAAGAAAGCATCGGCTGATTTTGGTTTGTGTATCTCTACTTTAGAAGGGTATCTTGGTTCGAAATTTGGCCTACATTTCACCATGCTATATGAATGGTGTTGAACGATGTTGAAACTGGCCTTAAGAAAGCATCGGCTGATTTTGCTTTTGTGTATCTCTGCTTTAGAAGGGGCATCTTGGTTCGAAATTTGGCCTACATTTTACCATGCCATGCTATTTGTAATTGTGGTTTAATGTTGTGGTTCTTTGCCTATTTCAAGGATGTTATATTTATATATTATATGTTGTTACCTATGGCTTTATTAGAACTCAATCCATACAAATTTGGCCCCTGACCGTAGAAACGAAAAGATCAAATTAAAATTACGAAAGGAAAAAGACCAGATATTCTTAACAAAAATGACCAAAAGACTAAAAACAGTTAAAAACTGGTTAAATATTCTAAGATAAAAATTTGAAAGGCTAGAAGCACCCTAATAAAACTCCGTGTGATCAGGGCATATTTTCTCTGGCCGCCCAATTCAAGAGTACAGAAATCGCCATTCTGTTCTAAGACAGAAGTCTTGTCTCGAACAAACAAGTAGATGGGCCTTATTCATTTTCACTGTCTTACACAATACACATATATCAGAATTCACAATCCCTATTTTGGCCATATGTTCGGCCAGGCAGTCTTGTCCAGTTCTCAATTTAAAATTGACAACAGCCTATTAGCAATTTTTCCCACTAAACTTTAAAATTAAAATTATATGAGAACAATTCTTTAAAATAATATAAATAATATATATATTATTTATTTATCTGTTTAATTGTTCTCATATAATTTTAAACTTTAGATATTTTAGTATCTCATTCCAATCTGCATTTTTTATTTTCACCAGTAGAATTTTCTCGTGCACCCAGAGGTATAATAAAATTGTTATAAGTGTAAGTAGTATAAACAAATGTTTTACATGCTATATAATATACATGAAATGAAAATGAGAATAAAATAATAATAATCATGAAAGGAATAAATAAAATAAAACAAAAACAATAAAAACAAAAGTAGAATGCAAATGTAAAATGGCGGCCTGATGGCCGAGTGATTAGCTCTGGCGCTCGGTGCCACAGATTTCGGGTTTGAGTCCCGGCGATGCCATGTATATTTATAGTGGTTCGGTATCCAGTTTAAATCGTAGGAATAGGTCTAACATGACTGTAGAGAGCTGGGATTAAGGTTGAAAACCCTACTCCTTAAAAAAAAAAAAGAAAACATCTCTTGCCTGTAGGCAGACGGTCTTAGTCCACTATGGTATTGTTGCGCCAATGAAGAAGATAAAGGCAAAATATAAAAAATGTAGAAGGAAAAAAAATAATGAAAATATTAATCAAATTAAAGTACACTATAACTTCACAGTATACAAAGAAAGTGCAAAATTATCCTATTCACAAGAAATCACAAATAAACAACAGTTAGAAAAGAGAGTATAATTTTTGCAAATGCCACGAGTGCAAGATTTTGCTTAAGAATTTTTCTATTGTTTTCAATATGGGAGCTCTTAAAAAAAATACGTTCCTCTTCTCCAAGAGTACAATTGCACACATTTCCCAAATTTTTAGATGAAATCCGAAAGGGATTCACCAAAATTATCATAATCTGATAAAAGAAATTCAACAAAAAGGGTTTAAACTTCTTCTCTTCTTCACAGAAGGAAAAAAATCCTTTAGGTGACTTGCTTTTTAAAGCTTTTACTACTGCTTTTAGATTAATTTTTTTCAACTCGTGAAGTCAATGGTAAAAAAAAATTCGAAACATATTTAGTACATTTCGTATTCAAGTAATTAAAATAAGAAAATGATTAATTATTCTACATAAAAAAATGTGGAGCTATTAACGATATAAAAAGTAAAATGCGAAAAAAATTATTCGTTTTTATTTTTATACTTCTTTTTTAGCCATTTTCGTGAGATCATAATTTCTGAAAACTATTTACCACGTGAAAATAAAAATAATTTTAATAATTTTGATATGCAAAAAAAAAAAAATAGAAAATAAAAATGATTTATATCTCTCATTTAATTGCTCTGAAATATTTTTTTCTCTTTAATATTTGGCATACTTTTTGTGCATTTTACATTTTACTCGATGTAATGAGTTTTTTTTTTTTTGTAAATTTTTGTTGCAGACCTACAATTTGAAAGCCTCGTAGAGTACTTTGTGGAATACTAGGTGTTTATTTGGAGCTTCAAATTAAAAAAAAATATTTTTGAATTGGAGGCCAAATATAAATCATCTATTTAAATTTACCTATATAATAAGTTTAAAAAATTTAAATCTTCTCAGCTATATTGAAAATAAACCACATTTAATAAAAAAAAATTAGAGATGATTGCAATTTTTTTCTTAAATACGCTAGTAATTCTGTACGTTAATGCTAAAAATATTTCGTCTCATTTGATTTGAGTCTGCATTCTAAAAACCTAACATTTTATATTTACGCCATCTTAATTTTTTTAAATTGATATATTATTGATCACGGCATTCCATATCTAAATTGAAATAACATTTCCAATTTATAAATATTTATTTCAATATCAACTTAGAAATATTTTATAAATGATTTATATCAAGATTCTTGCCTTCAAATATCCTTCATGATATTCAAATAAACACATAATCATTTGTTCAAAATGGGCATCTTATTTATACATAATCACAAAATTTGGCTCTCCTAGTAATGTTTGCCACAGTATTTAATATTTTGACATACTTCATTTTTGGGCATGGGACTCGATGTAATTTGTTTTCTGTAAATTTTTCTTTTAAACCTATAATTTGAAAGTCTATATATATGAAAAATGAAATGATTATTTGAACTAAAATTAAAAAAATGTATATTTGGCATCTGTTTTAAAAATATCACCGGTTTAAAATTTACAATAGGTTTTTCGAAAAAACACATTTTATTCTCAGCTTTACTGGAAATAAATTACATTTAATTTTTTTAAAATTATATATATATATGCAAAATTTTCTTAAATACGCTAATAATTCTGTACGATAATTCTAAAACTGACAGTACGATATAGTAAAAATATTTTCGGCTCATTTGATTCCATTTCTAAAAACGTAAACAAATTTACATTCATGTTTAATTTTGTTTGTTTGTTATTTCTTATCCCAATTGGTCGATAGCAACATGTAGACCAAGTTCATGAACCCGTGTGCTCTCATGGAAGATTCTGTTGCGATGGAGCACCCGTATGTGGAAGTCTGACTTGACTATGTGACGCTGAAGAAGAGGGGCAGTGCTTTCCAGGAGGAATTAAAGAGGAAATATCGTATGGGAGAAAACCCGAAAAACTCTCACCAGGGTCGTCCGATTAATGAGGCAAGATTCTAAACATCACAACCGCCATCGAGTTTCCTCGTTTTTTGAAACACTGTCTACAACACAGCCGCCGGCGGATTGAACTTTATTCCTAATACTCACCAGCGGCTCACGTAGCCACTGAACCACGAATCGAGCCCTTATTTTTTTACAATTTATATATTATCAATCACGGCATTCCATATCTAAATTGAAATACAATTTAAAATTTAGTAATATTTATTTCAATATCAATTTAGAAATATTTATTTCAATATCAATTTAGAAATATTTATTTCAATATCAATTTAGAAATATTTATTTCAATATCAATTTAGAAATCAATATCAATTTAGAAATATTTATTTCAATATCAATTTAGAAATATTTATTTCAATATCAATTTAGAAATATTTTATTCTACAAATGATTTATATCGAGATTCTTGCCTTCAAATTTCCTTCATGATATTCGAAGTAAACATGCAAATTTTATAGCTATTTGTTCAAAATGAGATTCTTTATTTATACATATTCACAAAATATTACTCGCTCAGTCTTGTTTACCACCATATTTTAGAAGTGAACATTTCAAAGGGAGAAAGAACTTAAAAGAGGAGGAATTTTAAGGTGTTTTTTACATTTAACGAATTTTTCAACAAGAATTTGTTTTAGAGATGCAGTTTTTAAACGACCTAATTTTAGGGAATAACTTTTTTTTTTTAAATAAAGGGAAAAAGTATTATTTGATTTTATATATTTTATGCATTTTAGTCGACTTGAAAAAATAAAATTTCATAATAAATATACAAAACTAATCTATATGTTTAATCATTGACCTTTAATGATAAGTCATTACTGATCCCAAAAATGAAGACAATTTTTCAAGGGCTATCAATTTCTTATATTTTACATAAATGTAGTTAATTTTTCTATCCCAATTTTTAATAAGATATCTTGAAATTAGAGGAAATCTTAGAATAATAACAAACTAGCTTTATACAATATTTACTAAAATGCTATGAAATTTTCTCTAGTATTGAAAACGATTTGTTCAATAAAAAGTTATTGTTTGAGATAATTTTTTTATTTTCAGTTTTGACAAATATTTTTGAAATTAAAAATATAGTACATAAATTATTTTTAAAATAATTTTAATTTGAGAAAAAAGCTAAATGGTAATTTAATGCTAATTTTTTATAAGTTAATATTATGTTAAAAATTGATGTTATGAAACTTTAACTAAAAAAAAAAATAACTTTATCTATGTTGCAAGCGTGTCTTGCATAATTTGTCACGGCATCTTACAAAAGTTTTGAAATTCTAATTTTATGCAATTGAACTTATTAAAATATTTACAAAGCAATGCTATTACTTTGAATAAAATATAATATTTACAAAGCAATTCTATTACTTTTGCTTTTGTAAATATTATATTTTATTCAAAGTAATAGCATTGCTTTGTAAATATTATATTTTATTCAATGTTATTACTTTACTTTCAAATATTATATTTTAAATATTTACAAAGCAATGCTATTACTTTGAATAAAATATAATATTTTACAAAGCAATGCTACTAATTTGAATAAAATATAAATTTACAAAAAGCAATGCTACTAATTTGAATAAAATATAATATTTACAAAGTAATGCTATTACTTTGAATAAAATATTATAAGTTCTGTTTTTTTTTTAAAGATAGAATTTTTTTTTTTTTTTACTATTTATGATTTTTTTTCCGATTACAGTAATTTTATTTTAAAGAAATTAACATAGTAACATAAATGTGGCAATCTCCTGAAGGAGATTCAAAACATTCCATAGCAAAAAAAAAAAGTTATAACTATTATAACTATATATCAGTTAATGAAAACATTTCGTATCAAAATCGTGGTTTTTGGGACTAAATTAACCAAATAATATATTAAAAATATTAAAATTTAAAAAGAATGTACAATAATATGTTCGAGACAAAGATGAAATATAAAAGACTGAATTATAATAATCACAATAATTAAATTAGCGTAATGTTACCTACTTATTAATTTTTTAGAATGTTTTTAAATAAAATCAATGCATGTGCTCGAATGTAATCTTGGAAAAAAAAAGCACTTTTTTAGTATGCCATTCGGTAACTTGTAAAATATGTTTATTTGGACATCGAATATATTTTTAAGAAGGCAGGAACGTCGCTCGAAGGCCATATTTTTTCTCTCCGAAACAACAATTTATCGCGGAAAAGGAATATAATCCTTCCAAACGTACGTTCTCCGTTTATGATCGGAAGTAGAATTACAGGAAGTTTAAGTTATATAGGGGGAAGGAAAGGAAATGATCTCGGATATTGAGCTAAGATGAAACGTTCCAATATCCGGACAAATACTCCAGTATTTTCAACGGAGGGTGGGTTTTTGTTTGCTTTATTTCTGTAAATTTAACAACAATAGGAGGTTTTTATTGCTTATGAATTTTTTAGATTTTCGATAACAAGTTGAACTGTTAGATATAAATGTTTATCTAGAAAATAAATGTTTTGGTTTTATAAATTGTGAATTTATGTAGTTTTATTTTATATAAATATTTTTTTAACTGAAGTCAGTCCCTATTTTTGTACTTTGTAACAAATTATCACGCTCTATTTTGAAATTTTATCTTAGGATGCTTTATTATATTATTTTGTGTATTTAGGTATGAACCAGAAGTTCTGATATTTGTGTAATGCTTATTTATAAGTGTGTCGTTAATATGTATTTCATGAATTTGATTTAAACCATGTTTTGAAAAGGTGTTGTATAGTGATAATGTAATTACTTTTATGTAACACTTTAATTTAATTTTAATCTAACATAATGTTTTTAAAAACATCACTTAAATAAATGTGTTATTCATTATTTTTTATACTATGAAAAATAGCATTCATTAAAAAATTTATTATAGTAAAAAGCTTTTTATTTATGCGAGTTGAAATAAAATATTGATTAAAATTTATGTGTAGGGAATTTAATTAAGTTTCACAAGTTTTTCTACATATAGAGTAAAAAATTCATTTTATCATATTATTATTTATTTTCTATCTATCTATTTATTTTTTATCTATACGGTTTCTATTCTACATTCTTTTCGCTGATGTTTTCAACATTTCAAGAGGAAAATAAAATTTTTATGCATAAAAAAGCGTAAAAGCCTATTGTCAAATCTGTGGTATGAATACGAGAATACGAAAGAGATTTCAGTGGACACAATGTCATGTCTAAAAATATTTTTGCTGTTGGCTAAAATTTTTATATGTCTCGAAATGTATGGGGATTTTTTCCTTGATATTTTTATATCATTTAATTTAAATCCCTTTAATGATGTATTTTGGTATTCTTAAAATTAGTTCGTATTCGTAATTTAAGAAATGTTTTTTGGATATTTTATTTATTTGTTAATTATAATTAAAAATATTTTTTAACAATTTTTATAATTTTTTTTAATATTTCAATATATTAGCATCATATATATCAGATAATATTTGTTTTTAATTTAATTTTTCATCAGCAATTTTTAACATCAAACTGACAATAAATTCGAGGTTGTAGAGTGCAGGTAACCAGATTGTAAATGTATGTGGTTGGGTTGAAATACTTAAGGTACAGGTTGGAGAACCCGCAGTTTTATTTACAAGTGCACAAACACTCCACGCATACACTGTTCAACACATTTAAAGGCAGATAATTATAGATTCATGGAAATATTCCATTTCTAAGCCGAAAACCAGATACTCAGCTACGCGCAGAATGCACGAAATATACTTCTTCTCCGTGTGAGTGTCTGTAAGCCAACTAATACGCCGGATTGCATTAATTTGCTCGGGATGAGGGACTATAAACCAAACATTTCTCAGTGGGGAGTGCAGGTTGAGCAGTACTTCCTCTCGGGTGAGAGTCTCGGGAGGCCATTTTGCCATTTTTTCCTGAAAAAAGGGTGTACCAGTGTGGCAGGATGAATAACGTTGACAAGATACATTTAAATAAAAATAATCCGATATTTTATCAGTTCCTTTTCGACAACGCTGACGAAATAAGATAAATTATTACTAACTTTTTTTGCGACCGCTATAGATGAGCAATTGTCTTTTTTAGTAGTGTCAATCTTGTTATGACAGCGTTTTAGGAATATGTCATAATATAAAAATCCACAGTTAAATGTTAAGGTATTTCGATTTCTCTATGCTAAAAGTGCATAATCGGAAATTCATCAATGGTTATGCGCCATTAATGATCCTATAAAGATCCACCAGTACTGAAGAAAAGGTTGGGTAAGTACAGCTATTTATATTGAGCAAACAATCCAGAATTATATATTGGGATTGTTTAATTACACCCACGATTGATTCAATCCTTTCCACATTTCCCATCTCCTGATGACATGGCCTGTCAATCAACATTGTGTCGACCATTGAATTGTTACAATTATATATGTTGGACTGCTCTACAGCCACAAACACTTATACACAGGGTCCAACAAAGCATGCCCCATTATTAAAAGTATTAATGGATGAATGTGGAACAAATGATTAGTATATGTACATAAGTAGAACCATTGATTATTTTCGTTTTGGTTAAGACAATTTATTACGAATATTTTGCTTGATATATATTTCGAATTTAAAAATAATAATCAAAAAACAATCAAGAGAACTTTGTCAAAAATTACTGCCATAGTATTAGTTTTAACACGGAACGCTTTAAAATATTTTTTTTTTTATTAGTTCATGAAAACATACAACTCCTCTAATTGCTTGATTAAGAAATATAATTTGATTTTGGATCACCATACAATTATTAAAAAAACACTGAGGGATAATAATATTTTTGTTAAAAATGAGCAAATAATAATTTATAAATAATATTCTTAGTTTATTTAATTCGAAATGAATATTAATATTCTTGAAAAATGTGGTGTTATTGATTGTGGATTACTGTCGAAGTTTTATGTCTCTGAGCATGATCCAATTTCACTTTCATAAGATATTTTCAATTTCTTTTGAAATTGAATATAAAATATTGATCTGTTGGAATGTAGGAAATGGATACAGAAAATCTCTTAATGTAATTAAGTTTCAAAGTAATAACCCTTTCGTTGGAAATTGAATCGATTGCATGAAATCCAATATACTGTAGGAATTCCCAGCTGTCTTCTTCCTAAAATAAAATGATTAGATTTCGGATCCCGTTTCTACTTCCATTGGCAGATTGTTTTACTATCTGAGATAATGATAATGGTAGCACTGATGATCATAACGATCTGAGAAAGAGCTTTGATGTAATTTAATTGTTTATTTACGTACATTTATTATTTGTCTTTAACTTTGTTTCCAATATAATATATAATTTGCTCTACCTTTTCCCATTACGTATGTCATAAACAGCTTACTTGAGGATGATAATGATATGAATATGTTGCCTTTCAAGAGAACTTTCGTGGATAACTGGCAACATTTGTTTTTTTTTATGGGAGAAAAATCTCACCAGGCAACTTGACTATCGATAAGAGAGATGCAAACTCCAGTTGTCACAATTATCATTGGGTAATGACAAAGCAGTGACAACTACAATGTAACGCCACTATTGGATTCCTCATACAAGGAACAAAAGTTGGGATCTTTACCACTAAACCACTAGTTTCAGCTATCTCAAAAAGGCAATAGTTTACAAATTGTAAAATATTTATAAATGCATTTGAGTTTAATTTTGATTTTTGGATATGTTGTAATAATTTTAATAAAAATAAAAATAAGGAAATAATCATTAAATTGATGGTTTAAAAGAAACATCAATTTTTTTTATTCTACTCAAAATGTCATTACATTGTTTTAATGCGCCACATATTTCAAGAATAATGATTTACTAAAGTATTATATATAAACTGTGGAAAAATTTCAAGAAAAATAAGAAAAATAGAAACTAAATGTGAAATCAACTTTAAAACTTCTATATAAGTAGTAAAATAATTATTTAAATATATTCATCATTTATTGAATAGTTTAGAAAAAATAAATATTTGGTAATACCTAGATTATGCTGCTGTTGTTGTTTTTTATCCCACTTGGTCGACAGCAACATCTAGACCAAGTGCATGAATCCTTGAAGAGTCTTGATAAAGGGTAAAAAAAAATGCATCTTCTTTTGTCCTTGACATTGCGGCACAAAGGCGTGGAGAACCCAAAGAGTGAAATTTAACTTTACCACACCTGACTATACCCTCGCGTACAGTTTAATCGCCT
>BPLR01008162.1:0-21219 GCA_021605095.1 Caerostris extrusa | reverse complement strand
GGTATTTGTTTAATAATTTATTCTTCAGTTTTCGTTTTTAGTACTTTGTTAATTTATAGTCATATTTAAAAACTTCATCAAGTATATTTCATTGTTAAACATGTCTTTCGCAAGATAAGCATCATATTATAACACAAAAGGACCAAGCATCGCAATCAAGATTATTTGCTGCAAATTGTAAATGTTTTGAGAAATTAGTTTGAATTGAAGAGCATTTCATCAATGGTTTCTTTTAAAACTTCATTAAGTATATTTTATTATGAAATATGTTTTTGGCAAGGTAAACGTCATATTATTCTAACAAAAAGAACCAAATATGACAATCAAGATTATTTGCTTCTAATAGTAATGAAAAGCCCATTGGCAAATTTTTAAGCTTAATATAATTAAATAATTTTTTACACACATTATTAGTTATTGCATGTTTAAAAACTTCATCAAGCTATATTTTATTATGAAACATTGTTTTTGGTTAAAAAACATTGTTTTTGCAATAACTAATAACTAAATAATAACTAAATAACTAATTAATAATTAATAATTTGAGCTTTGAGAAATTAGTTTGATTTTTTAAGACAAATTTCATCAATGATTTGTTTCTTTTATCCTTTAAAAACTTCATCAAGTATATTTTATTATGAAACACGTTTGGTAAGATAAACTTCATATTATTATTAAAAAAAAAGAACCAAATATCGCAATCAAGATTATTGAGGTTAATAGTAACTATTTTGAGAAGCCCATTGGAAAATCTGAAGCCTGATCTAACTAAATAATTTCTTTACACATAATAGCATTTGAACTTTGGGAAATTAGTTTGATTTTAAGAACATTTCATCAATGCTTTCTTTTGTCATATTTTAAACATCATTAAGCTGTATTTTATTATGAAACAAGTTTTTGGCAAGGTCATATTATCCCTAATGAAATATTTGTTGTTTCACATTTATCGATAGCTGATTGCCTGGTGGTATTAGTTTAATAATTTATTCTCCAATTTTCGTTTGTAGTGTCTTATTTATTTATTTCTAGCTTAAGAAACATTTGAGTTTATCCAATACGTTTTACAATTTTTCAATAAATCATTTCAAATCAATTTGTTGGGTAAATAGAGCTATTCAAATTGGAAAAAAAATTTCGATCTAATATCAGTTTAAATGTATGAAACCATCTGAAATAAGTTTTAAAAGAAATAAGTAAGACATTAAATTTGAAATAATGGAAAATAAATGAAAACTGAAAATAAATTATTGAACGAATTGCTCCAAGAAGTAACAGACCATCATCAATATTTCTTCTCAACTAAACTTGCCAAAATATAATGAATTATTTTTGAATCTGGATAATATTTATTAGTTTGTGGTAAGTGATTAATTATAAATATTATTGGACAAAACATTTATATATTATAAAAGTGTTTACCATTCTTGTTGGATACGGAACGAAATGTATTCCATGGTATGATCTACTATCGAAATTTTAATTTAATTTATATGTTTTTCAACTGTCATTTTAAACATTAAAAATTATTTTTAGTTCAAGCTCAATTTATCGTCACTTTTTCATAATGTTTTCAAAATTACTTTTGGGATAAAATTACCGATAGTAGGAGATTTCATATGATTCTAGTTCATAAAGACATGTCAATCTTTTACGTAATCATCTAACACATGACATATTACACTTAATTATTAAGAGATCAAATGCCCTTTAAATCAGAAAAGAAATTTTATATGTTTTTTACACTGTCTCTTTAAACATTGAAAAATTATTTATAGTTCAAAAAGAAATGTATCGTCACTTTCGCATAACGTTTTTAAAAATTTTTGTAATTAAATTACTCCCTAAAAGGCGATTGTACATGATTCTAGCTCCGGAAGACACGCCAATGTTCCGCGTAATACTCTAATGCATGACATGATACATTAATGCATATATGATCCACTAATGCATGACACGATACATTTAATTATTAAGAGATCAAATAGCCTTTTTAATCAGATCAAAAAATAGAAACCATACCATTCTTGGATGAAAAATACAGGCCTTCAAATCGAATTGTTTAAAGAAGAATCTCTTTGGAGTATCAGGCTTTTTGGTCTAAAGAGATTGCACATGATTCTAGTTCCGGAAGTTATGTTCAATCTTATACGTAATCCTCTAATGCAGGACATGATACATTAATTATTAGAAGTTAGTTAAGATCAATAATCTTTTTAATCAGATCAAGAAATACAAAACCATACGATATTAATGAAAAAAAAATGATGAAAAAATGGATGATAATGACGAAAAATGGAATGCTTCAAATCCGGGTTGTTTAAATAAGAATCTCTTTGAAGTATCAGTTTCTGAAATTGAAGGAGATTACACATGATTCTAATTCCGGAAGGCATGTCAATCTTCCACATAATCCTCTAACGCTTGACATGATAGATTTAATTATTAAGAGATCATTGCCCTTTTAATCAGAATACGAAATAGAAAACCCCATACCATACTTGATGAAAAATAAAAGCCTTCAAATCGGGTTTAAGAAGGCTCCTTTTTGAAGTTTCAACTTACTAATCGCTCTTTATTTTAATGAGATGAAAACTTCAATGACTGAATCAATACCAGTTTCGCACTGAGCGATGTAACGTGTGGGTGCGATAGTTCTTTTTAGGAAAGGCCATTTCAATGGCATTTAATTACCCATGGAACGCCCTTGATTAAAAGAAGGGGGAGGCTCGGTTTCAATCGCTTATTTTAATGAGATTTTCCGAGAATGAATGCCTCGTTTTCATGTTCTGTATGGGTATTCGAAGAAACGGCTGTTACGTTAATGGCTTAAGGTGAAAGCCATTTCCCTTCATTTATGTTTCTAAATAAAATTTTATTTTAAGTAAATTCTAATGCCTGGAATAGCAACTTTAATTTTAAAAGCGTTATTTTTTTAACCCTATATTTTCTATCGCCTAAATTAGCTGAGCTAAATTTAAATTAAATTGTCACTTTTCCAATAAAGAAAATTAAGCTGGTTCTTTTTTTTATTTATTTTAAATTACTAAAATTAAATTATTTTTAGCAACTTAAGTGATTTATTTAGGATATTATATTAGTGTAAATGTTTGCTTTTTTTATGTATATAAAGGTCTCAGAATTTCGCAAACTTAATAAGTACAGCTAATGATAAAGAAATATTATAATTCTATTTTGACAGTAATTTGTATTACAAATAATATTAAGACTTTATTAATTTATTTTATTTTATTTCTTTATTTTATTTCTTTCAAATAAAATTAAAAAATAAAATAAAGGGTTTGCACGTTATATTGTGTGTTAAATTGTTTATCAATTAAATATAGTTTATATTAATTTTGTGCCTATGAAAATTTCCTTGAACAACCAGATTGTAATTTTAAAACTACCTAATGATCACAAAGATAATAAAATTTGGAGATTATATTTTAATTTTATTTTTAAAACACCAATTTAAAAATTTTGGATCAGTTGTAAAAAATTAAAATTTCTTTTTTTTTTTTCAGAACAATTCTGTCCACAGATGTAACACGATGAAAACCTAAACAAAAATAAGATAGTTTTTGCTGTTTTTATACTAATGAATGTAATGAAACACAGATAATAAAATTTTAATTATATTTTAATTCTTAATATGCATACATATGCAGATTATATGCATACATATAATACATATACATACATATAATACATATACATACATATAATACCTTATCTTCCATCATATTTTGTTTGCTTACGCTTGTTTCTCGTTTGTATTTTGTAATTGAACATTATTCAAACTGAAAACAACAAATAGTTATTTCAGGAAATATAATAATATGGGTTATAATTACTTCATTTTCCTATATTTTACCTCAGTATTATAATTTTGTGTACCAGCTAACATCATAATCACAGAAACCTTATATTTGAATGTAACAACTAACATCTTCATCACAGCAATCTTATCTTTTGAGTGCAACAGCTAACTTCATCATCTAAAGTACTAATTTTGAATATAACAGCTAACATCATCACAAAGAATCTTATCTTTGAATGTAATAACTAAAATCAGCATCAGCATCTACAGCAATCTTATTTTTTTAGAATGTTACAGCTAACATCATCATCACAAATCATATTATCTTTGAATGTAACAGCTAACATTGTTCATCACAGCAATCTTATCTTTTGAATGTAATTGCTAACATCATCATCAAAAATAAATCCATGCACGCCATTTAATGAATATAATTTTTAATCAGAAAAATAATTATGCATTAAATTGTTTCAAATAAGTCAGAACAATAATTACATTTTAAGGAACTGAATTTCTTCTTAGTTATAATCAGTTTTGCATCACCAAGTCTTATGACTTTGTCAGTGAAACAACTTCTTGCACGACACTAGGGTGTTCTTAACAAAAAAAGTAACACCTGATCCTCCAAATATCCCATATTCAACGAATCTCCCCATGTATTCACAATTAGACCCTTTACCACGAATTCCATTCCTTTAGCAGCACTGCAGGAACACTTTGACTGAAAAAAAGTAGCATGTCACGAAGGAAGAAAAGGCCACCAAAAAGAAGAAGCTCTTTTTGAAAAGCATTATCATTAACATCATCATTACAGTAATCTTATCTTTTAGTGTAACAGCTAACATCCTCATCACAGAAATCTTACCTTTGAATGTAACAGCTAACATCATCATCTAAAGTATTTTTTTTTAGTGTAACAGCTAGCATATGTAAAGCAAATTCATGCACGTCATTTGCTGAATACAAAATTTAATCAGCAAAAAGAGTTACGCATTAAATTATTTCAAATAAGTCGCAAAATATAATTAAATTTCTTCTTCGTTATAATCAGCTTTGCATCCACAAGAAATAATTAGCATTACTTTGCTAGCGGAACAACTTCTTGCCTTCAGTCCTCTAGGGTGTTCACAAACAAGATAAAGCACCACCAGATCCTCCAATTATCCCATACTCAACGAATCTCCCCATGTATTCACAATTAGACCCTTTACCACCAAGTCCATTCCTTTAGCAGCACTGCAGGAAGAACACTTTGACAGAGAAAAAGTGGCATGTCACGAAGGAAGAAAAGGGCGCCAAAAAAGAAGAAGCTCTTTTCAGAAGCCAAGAAGCAGAAAGAACATCTGAAAAGAAAACGTATAAGAGAAAAACTCTATTACTATGTAATGGGATATTTCGACGAAAGGATAAGTGTCCTCCCAACACGGTTATCTATCACTGTCCTGGATGAAAAGCTTTATGCTGGTTCCATGGACATCTTCTGGTAAACTGCCTGCAAAGCACAATGAGACCTTGAGATATTGTTTTGCTCTTTTTTTTAGAAAGGAAGACTTTTAAAGGGATGGCATGTGGTTAAACAATGAGTGGATGTCATTGTCACTGAAAATGTACTTTGTAATTTTTGTGGTTGATGAGTGAAAAGTTTAATGGAATTTAATCGAGCGAGAAAGGAAAACTTGCCACGATAATTCTTTTCTTTTATTCTATTTATCAGAAGGATAAAGTAGATGGCAGATAAGATTTTTAAAAAATCCGTAAAAAGGGTTGCAGTGTTTTAATTTTTAATTTGGTTCTTTGGATTGAATTTAGCAGCATGCAAAATTTGAATCCTTTCTGTAACATCTGTTACATTTTTAATTCTTCTTTGTTTTAATATATTAATTGGGAGAACTGCTGCCCTAGTGTGATTTTTTTTTATGATGATGCAGTGGTTTAAAATTTATTGGTTTCACATGGTATTGTAGTAAATAGCCGGCAGACTTTAGCTGTAAAAGTGAAATGCAATTAACGTATTATAAATTGTTTTTATTAAGTATTACATATTTACTATTACGTATTTTTTTACTCAAAGATAAATACTTTATATGATAAACCGCAAACATTGTCATCACAGCAATCTTATCTTTGAATGTAACAGCTAACAACATCATCTAAAATAACTTCATACACGTCATTTACTGAAAATAATTTTTAATCACCAAAATAATTATGTATCGTATTGTTTTCACAAATATAATTAAATATTTGAGGAATTGAATTTCTTCTTAGTTATAATCCATTCTGCATCAACCAGAAATAATTAGCATTACTTTGCCAGCATAACAACTTCTTCTTCCACGCTCTTTAGGGTGTTCACAAACAAGATAAAGTACCACCAGATCCCCCCAATTATCCCATATTCAACGAATCTCCCCATGTATTCACAATTAGACTCCTTAACACCAAGTCCATTCCTTTAGCACTGCAGGAAGAACACTTTGACAGAGAAAAAGTGGCATGTCACGAAGGAAGAAAAGGGCACCAAAAAAGAAAGAAGCTCTTTTCAGAAGCCAAGAAGCAGATAGAACATCTGAAAAGAAAACGCATAAGAGAAAAACTCTATTACTATGTAATGGGATATTTCGACGAAAGGATAAGTGTCCTCCCAACACGGTTATCTATCACTGTCCTGGATGAAAAGCTTTATGCTGGCTCCATGGACATCTTGTGGTTGCTGCCTGCAAAGCACAATGAGACCTTGAGATATTGTTTTGCTCTTTTTTTTTTAGAAAGAAGGATTTTTAAAGGGATGACATGTAGTTAAACAATGAGTGGATGTCATTGTCACTGAAAATGTACAATGTAATTTTTGTGGTTGATGAGTGAAAAATTTAATGGAATTTAGTCGAGCGAGAAAGGAAAACTTGCCACGATGATTCTTTTTCTTTTTGTTCTGTTTATCAGAAGGATAAAGTAGATGGCAGATAAGATTTTTAAAAAGGGTTGCAGTGCTTTAATTTTTAATTTAGCTTTTTGAGTTTAACAGCATGCAAAATTTGAATTCTTTCCGTAACATCTGTTACCTTTTTTATTATTTTTCTTTTGTTGTGAGAACTGCTGCACTTGTGGGATTTTTTTTGTGCTAATGCAATGTTTTAAAATTTATTCGATACTCATGGTATTGTATTAAATACCCGGAAGACTTCAGGTGTTATAGTGAACTGCAATTAAGGTATTATAAATTATTTTCATTAGGTATTATATTTTTATTTTGTGAATTTAGTAATGAAAAACATTTTTACAAATAAGTCAACAATTATTAAACAAAAAATTATTACAAATCATGAAATTGATTGATTTTTTATATTTTTAACAATAAATATAGCTAAAACAATAAAAGAGATTCAGACGATTCAGTGATTTTTTGTGCTAATACAGTGGTTTAAAATTTATTGGGTACTCATAGAATTGTAGTAAATATCCGGATGACTTTAGGTATTAAAATACAGAACAATTAACGTATTATAAATTATTTTCATTAGGTATTACATATTTTAATTTTGTGAATTTAATAATGAAAATACTTTTTCACGAAATAAGTAAACAATTAATTCCAAAATCATGAAATCTACTGATTTTTTTTTTTTTATTGTGAACAATAATTATAGCTGAAACAATAATCAAAGAGTTTCAGGTTGATTGTGAAGAAAATCTCTGAAGAAATAATCGCCAAATTCCTTGTCACAGCATTAGCTAAACTATTGCTCTTTACTAAAAGTATTCCATATTTATAGATGTAAAGAAATTGCCTCTAATTGTCTCTTGATCTAAAGAAATTGTCTAATCTCTGATTTCAAAAATTGGCCATAAGAATAAGATTTTCTTAAAAGATGGCATTGATTAGAGACAATTTCTTTTAATCTTTTCTTAATAGTTAGTCTCTTAGTAGTTTTTTAAATTTCAGTAAAAGCCATCTTTTTTTAGAAACTTACAAATTTTTAATTACATTTATTTTGTGAATTTAATAATGAAAAAACCTTTTCATGAAGTAAGTAAACAATTAATTTTAAAATCAGGAAATCGACTGAATTTAACATAATTATCAATGTAAAAAAAAAATTTTTTCTATTTTATGCATTATTTCTTTTTGTTTGATTTCTTGCTAGCTGGAAATACTTTTGTTCTTTATGTATGTATCTAATTAAAAACAAGTAATATAAAAAAAAAAAAAAAATTAAGTCAATTCCTACTTTTTTTACTATATTGCAGAAAGTCCTTTATAAATAATTTTCATTCATTTTTTTTTAAGTTTATCTAGCGCCATCTGTTGGTAGATTAATGCAACTTAAATCTAAAAAAAAAAACTAAAAATAATTAATTAAATTTAATGAATGAATTAATATTTGAAAAAACTGCATTAGCATCAAGTGTCATCCACTACAAGTTAAAAAAATGTATTTGAACTTGAGTGGAAGAATAAAAAGTATTTTATTAACGATTGAAAATTTGAACATGTGTATAGGGAGAGTGTGAGCTAATAGAAGGAATTGAACAATATAATAATATATAACTATAAACGATATAATATTAAATTTTGTTTCAAATAAGTTTGAACGTGTCGCTATCAAAATGAAATTGGGTTGGAAAAGATAGTAAAATTTTTAACAGTGAAAATTCAAAAATCATCAAACTATGATTTTCAATCTTCGTTTTTCACAATGAGCATACTGTGTATAATATTTCACTACTGTACTCAAAATAAAGCTCCTTTTAAAAAATCAAATTATAGTTACAAAAGCATTAAGTATAATCTAATAATAAGTAATTTCCATTAAGTATTTTAAGTAATTAAGTAATAATATTTTTAAGTATTTTCTAGTAATAAGTCTATTCTATTATCTTGCTATTTTACAAAAATAAAATAAACTTATATTGCTTAAAAAAATAATTGTACTTATATTGCTTTATTAGTGCAATATAAATGCAATTTACTTTTCATTTTTTTTTTTCCTGCACATCAATGGACCTTGTGTCTCACTTATTTATACCATGAACGGTCCACTTATCAGTGATGGAGGAAGGACTTGAACTTTCTAAGCGACTTTTAAAGGTGCCTTGGACTTGTGTGAGATATAGGAGAAAATCCAAAAAATTTCACTATGAAGCCTAACTGTTGATATGCATTGTTCATACAAGCTGTCTAAATCGTCATCTAATGTCAATCTCTTTGAAAGTATGTCTGTAGTAGAGACCACTCTAGGTCCTTCTGAACACCAGCTCATGTTATACTGGGTCATGTTTCTAAAAAAAAAATTCAAATGTCACTTAACTTATTGTCCAGTAAATTTTATCTCATACGTCAGTGCATCCTGGCTGTGGCGTGGATGTTTGTGAGTGATTCAGAATCCACATTTAACTGTAGGTCCCGGTCTAATTAGCCTAAAGTGTGCTCAAAATGACCATAGAGTGACAAACCAAATCTTATAAAATAAATAAGATAAAATTAAATAATTTTTTTCTTTTTCATTAAAAAAAAAATTTTAAATTTCTTTTTCATTCTGAAACTCTACAAAATTGAAACCGAAAATGCATAATAACGATCTATATTATGATCCTTAACAAGATGGATCAAAATATTGCTAAAATTTCTTGGAATAATTATTCAATGATGTGTTAGAACTTCAACAATGTTTCATTTTGACAAATTATCAGACATAAGCACTTACTTTTTTACAAACAAAACTCGAACTTGGCGAAACAAATCTTTTAAAAACTGCATGGCGTACGTCGTGAATCCATCACTCAGCTGACAAACACACAAGAATTTATTAATAAACGTTTGAGCACAACAGGATATAAATCTTCTGCTCCACCCTTTATCGATCAGCCAATAATATGCGCATTTTAATTAAGGTGGAAGAATAGATGGAAGCATCTGCACTTCGATCCCAGCACGAGGGGGTCAGAGATCTGGACACGACCAGCTGTTGTCAGCGCCCACACCCCCGCTAATGGTCATCTTATGACGTGGAAAAGACGTGGTGCAAAGACACCCTCCCTCACATAAAATGACCATTAGGAGGACATCCGATATCGCGTTTCGAGTGGCAAGAAAGCATTGGTGGTGAAACTGTCATGCTGTTTGATCAGGATGGTGCACTATCCGGGTTTTTGTGTTACTGGCCTAAGTGCATCCTTAGCAGATGAAACTTTCACACACTTCTCGCTTGCTATTTGGGTGTTTTATGTACTAATTTTCCTGTTCTTATTCAATTTCCAAATTGATTTTTATTTTAACTGGGATGATTCTTTTTTGGTTCTAATGGTTTAAACATCGGTTTAAGTTGTAAACTTAAAAAAAAAAAAAAAAAGATTATTAACATAGAATATGTTTTATATGTGGTCAGCTAATTTAAATCACAACTAAGGATTGCAATATCGGACCAGAAGTTTAATACCGGTATTCGGTATTTTTTAGACCTTAATACCGGGATGCCGGTTTTAATACCGGTAGTAGAAATTTTAGAAAAAGAAATAAAACACAGGTGTTTCTTTTTGTTTTATTTGCCAGGTTTATTACAGAATGTAAATATCACAAAAAAAACACTCGAAATGGCAAACCATCTAATGCTGTCCTTTACTATAATTTTATCCAAGTTATCTTTTTTTTTTCAAAAAAATCTAAAATCCCTGATCGCTTGGGCTCAGAAACTGTGCTTAAGTTTGTATCTTCAAAGCAATTAGATTCTTTCCTCTTTAGCTTTTTAGAGCAATTAGAATTTTTTCCTCTCCTCCATTCAATTTAATAAATCTTGAACATTTTTTACATTGTGTCACCATATTATTTTCATCACATAAATAATGAAACAAAACCGAAGTATTATCAACTGATTTTTTATGTTCTTTAAAGTTATTCTTATTCATTCTTATGGGGTATTATTTATGAGTATATATATATAATAAATCTGAAAAATATTTGGAACTCTAAAGTATGATATGCAAATACAATATGAATAGCAGACTCACCCATTTAAAAAAATATCGAAAAATTACACTTTTTCATAACTGCAACCTTGTTTTCACAGATAAGAATTCTGAATAATAATTCACAGATAAGAATAAGAATTTCGCAGATAAGAATTCCTAATTTCTAGTAAATACCGAAAAACCGGGATTTAAACTTGTGAATACCGGTATTACAAAATTGTACAAAGGGCTCAAAATACCGGTATTCGGTATCCCGGTATTGCAATCCCTAATCACAACACAAAGACGAAACTAGAGTCAAGTCCATCACATACACCATCCGGGTTTTTGTAGAAAGGACATCCTCAGCAGATGAAACTTGCTAACACTTCTCTTTTTGCTGTTTAGGATATTTTATGTACTAATTGTTTCCCATTCTTATTTCATTTTCAAAATAATTATAATTTGGAGGAGTCTTTTTTACTTTAATTCTCAAAACGTAATGTGAATTTAGGTTTAGGTTAAAATCTCAAAAAAATAATTTCTTAATTATTAACATTGAATACGTTTGTTTAGACGATGCCAATTTAAAACACACTACAAAGGCAAGACGGATGCACAAATCCACGCTTTTACGTAACTATAGTAAATGCATCCTCAGCAGATGAAACATTCAAAGACTTCTCTTTTGTTATTTAATTTTATGTACTAATTTTTTCCCGTTCTTATTCAATTTCCAAATTGATTTGGTTTTAATTTGGGGATATGTTTTTTGCTTTAATACTAAAGACAATGTGTTAATTTAAATTCCAAACACATATGAAGTACTACAAACTCAGAATATTTTTATAACAGAAAGAGGAGACGAGATTCAGGTGAATAAGATTATCAACATAGAATATGTTTCATAGGTGATCATCTAATCAATTTTATATTTTCTAATTTTATAGATGATCATCTAATCAATTTTATATTTTCTAATTTTATAGATGATCATCTAATCAATTTTATATTTTCTAATTTTATAGGCGATCATCTAATCAAATTTATATTTTCTAATTTTATAGGATCCTCTATTTTTATCTAATCAATTTTATATTTTCTAATTTTATAGATGATCAATTTTATATTTTCTAATTTTATAGGCGATCATCTAATCAATTTTATATTTTCTAATTTTATAGGCGATCATCTAATCAATTTTATATTTTCTAATTTTATAGATGATCCTCTAATCAATTTTATATTTTCTAATTTTTTATAGATGATCATCTATAAAATTTCGAGGTAATCAAGTCGAAGTAATCTAATTTTTATATTTTCTATTTTATAGATGATCTAATTTTATTGAAGATCTATAATTTTATATTTTCTAATTTTATAGATGATCCTCTATCATCTAATTTTATAGATGATCCTCTAATCAATTTTATATTTTCTAATTTTATAGGCGATCCTCTAATCAATTTTATATTTTCTAATTTTATAGGCGATCATCTAATCAATTTTATATTTTCTAATTTTATAGGCGATCATCTAATCTAATTTTATAGGCGATCATCTAATCAATTTTATATTTTCTAATTTTATAGGCGATCCTCTAATCAATTTTATATTTTCTAATTTTATAGGCGATCATCTAATCAATTTTATATTTTCTAATTTTATAGATGATCATCTAATCAATTTTATATTTTCTAATTTTATAGGCGATCATCTAATACAAAAGTAAGCTGAATTTCTGTCAAATGTTCACTTTTATTGTCGAAGTAATTTAGTCTTTACCAATTTGTTTCTACCAATTTTGCTAACAGCTAGTTTTAATTAAAACTATATATCAAGTTAAATCATTTACAAATAACTAATATAAAAAATAGATTTACAATTTCAAAGTCAAAAACATTTTTGAGTCAACAATTTGGGTTTATATTTGTTTATTATTTCTGTGAATTTATTTAAATAAATTTAAGTCTAATCAATTATTTCTAATTTAAATTAATCTTTATTCAATCAATCTATGTTATTTTTAATTTCAATTAATCTATTATGTGTTAAGGGATACTTTTAGTAACAACTTTTAATAATTGAATCATTTTTATTTGAAAAATAATCATTTAAAAAAAGAGAATATTTTTATGTTTTTCAATGTATTTCAATTTTTTTTATTTGTTATGAGGGATTTTTGTATTAATGCTCATAACATAATCAAATTTAAGTTTATAGCTTAAAAAAGATTGAAAAATTATTACGATCGGTTTTTTTATATTAACTGGTTGCATGTTGTTATTAAATAATCAATAATGTTATTTTCAAATTGATTGTTTAAAATCTGGGGATTTCTCATTTAGCGTAAATAATATTGTATGAATTTAAGTTTTTAAATTTTAGTTTAAAAACGTAAATACAGAAAATTTTTATCAGTTTAAATTTTAAGCAAATCAACATGTTATAATATTTTAGTATTATAATGTGTTTATCATAATTCTTGGATTTATTATTTTAATTTTTTATTATTTATACATTATTTTATTATTTTATTACCCATAAAATATATATGAGCAATGTATTAAGGAGTGGGGTCTGAGACTTCCTCGAAATTTTCATTTTTTTCAATTCCTACTATTAGCTCACACTCTCCCTATATATATCTTGTTCAAATTTTCAATCTTCCATAAAATGCTTTTTATTCATCCACTCAAGTTCAAATACATTTTTTTAACTTGTAGTGGATGACACTGATGTTACTACAGTTTTTTCAAATATTTAATTCAGTAATTAAATTTAATGAATTAATTTAAATTTTTTAGGTTTAAGTTGTATATATCTACCAATAGATGGCGCCAGATAAACTTAAAAATTGAATGAAAATTATTTATAAAGGACTTCTGCAATATAGTGAAAAAAAATGTAGGAATTGACTTTTTTCTATATTACTTGTTTTTTATTTTAAAAGATTGCTGTTTTGCATTTTGTTCTTACATTAAATTCTAAATTTTATGAATAACCTGTATACCGTACCAGTCGGTTACAATTTTTCTTCTTTTTTTTTTTATCTTTTAATATTTCGACATATTAAATTACACTAGAATTGTACTCAGTCTCTGATGGATAAAAGATTTCTACATATCTTCTTTTTTGTGTATTTATTAAATATGTTATTCTAAATAGTTGGAAGAATCATCATGGGCACATGATTAAATGTAATAATTTCTTAATGGAATGACATTTCAACATGTTGCTTTTTTATTACAATTATTCCTATGTAATAAGAATTTGGTTTTTTTTTTTTTCTTCTTTAATGGGACAGTTCATTAAATTAACTATTGTCATTGAGTAATTAAATTCTTTAAACAAGAATATAATATTATTAACAATATACTAGTCTAAGAGGGGAAGAGATAAAAAATTGTATAAAATTAAAATAATAATGTTATAGCAAAAGGTAATATGTTCAGATGAATATAAAAGGGATATGATCTAAAGGAATATGTTCTGTAAAAGACAATTAGAATTTCTGAATGTCTTTTGATGGGTTTTTTTTAGATTCAAAGTAAAATTTAATTCCTCTGCGTCACCTTTTAATAAACTCAAATTTGTTTTTAATAAATCTGTTTACAAACAACAAATAAAATATACAGATGCTTGAAAAATATATTGTACATCAAAAAAAAAAAATTATTTTAATTCTTATTTTTGCACATTTGTTTATTTCGAACACAAACAAAACACTTTGTAACTTTTAACTACAATATATGAAAAATGTAAATTCATTTTACTTAGCAACTAAATAAATATATTTTGTATTTATGCCAATTGTTGCGGCCGGATGGCCAATTGGCTAACGTTCTGGTCTTTGGTGCTTCAGGTTCGAATTCTGGTGGTGTAATGGGAGTTTGTTAGTGGTTCGAATCCAGGTTAAATCCAGCTAAACTGTAGATCCCTGTCTAATTAACCAAAAGTTTGCACAAAATGGCACTAGATTGGCAAACCAACCAACCAATCAATTAAATTATTAGAAAAATCCACATTCGATAAAATAATTGTTGGAAGAATTACAATCGACTCATAGATTTTCAACATAGTGTTTGATGTCCATAAAAAAACGAGGCGAGACATACTAAAATATATATATGTATTCCAAAAGGGAATCCCTCGAATAATTCAGAAGAATTCTAACTGTAATTTTCAGGAACAACTGTCATTTTCACAACAAATATACGAAAATAACAGGATATATATGTTTGAATGAGAGATAATAATACAACTACACAAACCGAGCACGTACTTTCATATTTTTTTCTGCATTGTAGACAGGTTTGAATAAAGTAAAAAAAATGATTATTCTTTTCATATTTTATAATAATACATATTTTTATAGCATGTTTACTGAAAGCCCACGCATACTGAAATGACATAAAGAGAAAAAAATATCGTTCAAAAACTTAGAATGAGAAATAATTTATCGATACCAATTTCACTATGATATTTTCTTTCTTAGAAGTTGTAATATAGAACTGCGCATCGTTTTATTTTGCGTGCTCTATACTTTTTAAATGGTATCAAAAAGAAAAAAAAAATTTTACTCCCTTAAGAATTTTGTGCATTTTTCCCACGAGAAGAGTTGCAGCATTTCGTTCTTGGGAGACAGGAATGTGTATTCCTTAACAAGTACATAATAATAACCTATCACTTAAATTTGACAGCAGATAAGCAGTGTTGTGGATATTTATCTTACATGCAATTAGTGTTTTGTACTAAGAACAACCTGACACTTAAATATGACAACAGATAATCAGTGTAATGGATAATGAGACATCATGAAATTAGCGATTGTCTGTTAGACCTTCACAGGTCGAAACAATTACAGATGAAATATGGACTATACCATGAGTTATTGCATCGGGATTTGCACTATAGACCATCGGCTGAGGGAGTCGAAGTGAAGTCGGCTTCCAGTGATATTTTAAATCGAAATTACAACGTCTTTGGCGTGAGATGCACACTAAACCAACTGTAGTGTTCAATGTGCTTGATTCGGTTGATTGATTCGGTTTTTTGACGGAAAAAATGACATCCATGTCCTTCAACAGTTGTGACCCTGTTAGTGGAAATTCCATCCATCACGGCAAGATCAAACCAAATTGGATAGGAAAAGTCGGTGGAACTTTTTTTTGGAACTTTTTGATATCATACCGTTTTTCTTTTCTCAAGTATCTACAGTTCAAATTTGAACACATTGTGATGAGTGGTTCTTTTTTTTCAGCATTTTGAAAGTGGGACTTTAAATATAATCACTCTGTACTTTTAAGTATATGCTTAATCTTGATTTGCAATTCAGAATTCTTTTGCTATTGAAAAGATCTTTCATTTAAAAAAAAAAAATAGTCATTCAAATCTTTAAAAAGGGAAAAAAAATTAATAAAAAATGTCCTTTTCGCTGTCGAAACGTTGAAAAAATCGTGCATGCAAGAATTACAGTCGTTTGCTTTATCTGTGTATTGCCAGGTTCCTATAAGAATTAATTCAATTTCATTCCATTTATTCGATTATACCTGCAGTCATTACGAGCCATTTCTGAGAAATACTTTTGTCTCTTCCATTTAATTGAAAGTATTAATAGAACAAAGACTGGAATTGTCTTTAACTGCATCCCCTTTATTAGATTGGAGGAATTGGCAACATTTTCTGTGCTCTGCAGAAAAGAGAAACATCTTAACTCGGAATAGATGTCTTGAAGCACTTAATTGATGCTCATTCGGATTGTTTGAACTGCTTAAGTGCTTCGCTTGAAAAATGATTTTCTGGCATAGGCATTGCATAAGGAATTGTTTAAAAGATAATCAAAAGGGATGAGTAAATTATTTTGATCCCAACTATTAGGATGAATTAAAAATTGATTTGTAATTTTTCATAATTATTTAATGTTTAAAAGAATCTGTAACACTCACGGGTCGTAGTTGAAGATTTGGTTTGTAGCTCTACGGTCATTTTTTTTGCACACTTTAGATCGAGACCTGCAGTTTAACGTGGATTCCGAACCACTACTATTACTACTACACCACACCACACCACTGTGACACAATGAGACACCACTACACCACACCACTGTGCCACACATGAGACACCATTACACCACACCATTGTGCCAAGAGAAGAGTTTCCCTTTTATAGTTTGGGAATGATGTGAATGATAAGTCTCATTGGGGTTAGTGACGCTCTACAGATATGAGACCGGGACCTACGGCTTAAAGTGGATTCCGAACCACTGCAAACTTCCATGGCGCTACTGGGATTCAAACCCGAAACCTGAGGCACCGAACTCCAGAACATCGACCATTCAGGGCCTGATTTCGAATCACTAACGAAATATTCATACCACCGCTAAGAATCGAAACTAAAGCCTTTGGAATCAAAGGTTATAGCTCCTAGCCAATTGACCATCAGGCCACCAGATAGTAGTTGAAGAGAAAAACGTTTTCTAACGCTACAGTACTAAAAATAATAATTTCAATTAATGCGTTGGACAAAGTATGTAAAAGCAACTACATTTTAAATATCAAAATAATATCATTATTATTAAACTAAAACATTCCATGAATTTATTACTATGTCAAAAGATGCCATTTTCAAAAAACAATTTTTTATTAAAATATTTTAAATACATTTTAGTATTTGCTTGATCTTGATTCTCAATTCAGAATTATTTTTGCCATTGAGAGATCTTTCATTTTAAAAAAAATTAATCACTCAAATGTTTAAAAAATAAACAAATAAACAAAAATTGTTCTTTTCGACGTTCCGACATCTAAAAAAAAATTAATGATTTTTTTAATTAATGATTGTTTTGCATACCATCACTCATATCTTTGCTGCAGTTGACGCCAGTATTACTGTCATTCACGCAAAATTCCTGTGCCTAATTGCAAAATAGGGGTCGTTGGGTTTTGTCAACTTTTTTGGAGCCAGTTGTTTTCTTGTATTGTTTGCAGTTCACTTAACTTCCAATCGCAACCGGCTACTTGGCGCACTTTGGCGAAAAGAATTTTTGATGCCAAATCTCAATGTCCTGTATTCTGCGATTTTACCAATTTATTAATTTACCATGTAAAATAAATTAACGCTAGCCTAAAAATGGATAAGATTTAAAATTTAGCATAATTCTGAACATTATTTGAAATATTCATTGTATATAGTTATTGGAAAACATTAATGACTATGTTATGCAATAATGATTATAATTTAAAAATACATGCGTTAATAGTTTTATTAAAAAAACAATAATTAAATGTAAACATCACATTGGGGAAAAGAAAAAAATTTCCTTTACTTAAACTTAATAAATATCAAAGAAAATCTAAGAAACCATTACATTAATTGGCCTTATTTTAATGGATACCATTTTTATTAATTCTTATCTGTATAATCAGCTTTATACTCTTTGACTTAACTATCAGCTTTTCTTTTTACAGAAGATGGCGATATAACCATTTTCGTTTTTCTTAATGTAGATTAGCGCGATTAGCGCCCGTTAAAAACGTCAATTAAATGTCCAAGTGGAAGTGCTTTCCTAAATGAGGTGTGAAAGCAAAAGAGCATGGAATCAGTTGCCTCATCCACTCTTAATAGATTGAATTGATAATTATACCTTAATTATCCATTAGTTATAATCGCCAATTGCCGATGTTTATCGAGGGCTAATGGCTTTGAAGTATCGTTGAAAGCGCGCTGATATAAGCGCTGATAAATATACTAGTAGTGAAACAGGAATCGTTAGACGATGAAATTGAATTTACCGATTCGATTAAAACTGTTTAATGCGTGATACTTGATACGCATCTAGTTATTTTGAGTCGTTCAAAGAAAATAAAGAATAATTTAACAATTTCTTTACTGGATTTAATTTCTTTTGTTTGTACATTGTATTAATAAATCTCTTGTATTAAATCGTTTAATAATTTGTTGATATAGTGAAATTCATTTTCTTAGTTACATTGACAGTTAAAAGTCATTTTAAAAAAAAAAATCAATCTTCTTTATAGATAAATTACATTTCTTTTAATTGTGATAAGGTTATAATTTAATAATTTCAGAAGCTGAATTTAATTTATTTAGAATAAGTTATAAGATGATTATAAAACCATAGTTGATTACAAAACCAAGTTCGTGTTGAATAAGAAACATTAGAATTTAAGTACCTTTTGTAGTTTGGTTAACCATTGACATTGGCTATATGGCTTAGAAATGATCGTCATTCAAGTTTTGAATAAAATGCTTTGATGTGGAGCTGTATTTATCAAATTTTAAAAAAGGCTTTATTATCTCTAATTAATCTTGTTTTATTTAATGCTCTGTATTGTGGTTTTTTCTTATTCTATTTGAACAAAGACATTATTGTTGGTATATTGTTGAGGTCTGTAGTCTGTATTGTTGTTGCTGTAGTTCATTCCTCTTTGTTTAGGTTGTTGTTGTTTGTTATTCTTAGTAATATTTTTGTTGCTATTGATTATTCTTCATAGTCCAAAATATTATTGGAACAAGACTGTGATGTCTTTTAGTCTCAGCAAATCCAATCCAGAATAGTGATATTATTGAAAAATATAGTGAAAGCAGAGTGAAATCTGTAAAACGGGACTGCCGTGTCCAAATGTCGTTATCTACACATAGTAAACGCAATGCAATCTAGCAATTCTGATCTGCTAACATAGCATTTGTGTCTTTATCCCAAGAGGAGAACATTATACAAGTTAGCTGTTATAATAAAAATATTATAATAATTAGTAAAAGATTGTTTAATCTATTTAATTTGCAAAAATTCTGATAACTTTTATTTGCTTACTAAAGTAGAATTCTAAATTTTAAAAGTTTTATGAGGAATATTTATTTTAAAAATTATCCTCCATTAATCAAAATGATTTCGTTTTATTAAGGTTTTCGTTTTAATTTTAAATAAGGAAAGAAACTGTTTACAATCCTCAATAACGACTGGAAAATATTTTTTAACTTTTAATTCAATCGCCTTGCATTGAATTTAATTCCTGTTATTTTTCTTAAATCTGAATTGATAGCCTGTTTACGTTGTAGAATAACTTACTTTGTATAATTCATGCAGAAAATTTTCTTGCTTGTTTTCAGATAAGAAATATTCATTGCAAACTTTATTCCTCCTTCCATTAATTAAAGTGATTTATTTATTTCGCTTTATTTTCCTTATTTAAAATAAGGAAGAAAATGTCTACAATTTTCAATAACAATTCAATAATTCAGCTGAGGAATATTCATTGTAAAGGCATATATTCATTGAGGAATATTCTTGTAAAGGAATATTCATTGATTCAGATAAGAAATATTCAATGTAAAAATTATCCCTCCTCCCATAAATGAAAGTGATTTCATTTTATTTTCCTTATTTAACCTTAAATAAGGAAATAAAATGTTTACAATCCTCAACAACAACTGGAAAATATTTTATTCCATTAATTCATTCAAGTTGTACCGAATTTAATTCTTATTATTTTTCTTAAATCTGAATTGGTAATCTGCTTAATCTGTAAAAGCCAATCGCATTATCTTTCATTTAAGCGTTAAATTTTTTATCTATCCAATAAATGAAACGTATCAAATGATAGAAAAAATCTAAGATGGATTTAATTTCTGATCGCAATCCGTGCTCCCAGAAAACCATTACATAATAAAGAAAATAAAAGTGTGTATGTGTGTGTGTGTAAATATATATATCAGTACGATACTTGAATTCGCATTTATCTGGAATCAGAAGAAAAAAGCAAATTGTGTCATTAAAGTAAAACAGACCGCTTTCCGAATCTGATGCCGGATACTTTGAACAATGGATATGGTGGCGATAATTACAACTCGGAAAACTTTTTCTTTTCGCTTGAGTCAATTTAGAGAAGGCGATAAAAAGAAAGTCTTCGAAAAAGAAAAAGAAAAAAACAAGAAGAACAAAGAAAATCAGCAATCTCATATAAAGCAAGCGCAATGGCGAAATGTTACGCTACAGTAGGTCTTCGCGTTGGAAGAAAAATGGATCAAAAGTAAGAAAAAAAAAATTCTTCTTATGAAACATGGGAGGATATTAAAGAGATTAAGAGCTGAGAAACAACAACCAACGAATTTAATAAGTAGAAAAATTCACTTCTCTTCTTTTCCTTTTTGCCTTCAAACAATGTTCTTTGAAAAAAAGAACCAAATATAGCAATCAAGATTCTTTGCGGCTAATGGTAAATGTTTTCAGAAGCACATTGGAAAGATCTTAAGTCTGATGTAACTAAGTAATTTTTTTTATACACAACAACATTTGGGCTTTGAGAAATTAGTTTGAATTTAAGCACATTTCATCACTTTTAATGCACATTTCCTTTCATCATTTCTGTTGTCAAAATATCATAAAGTATATTTCATTGTTAAACATATTTTGGTATGATAAGCGTCGT
>BPLR01008161.1:0-26112 GCA_021605095.1 Caerostris extrusa | reverse complement strand
TAGACCAATTAGATTATATCACTCTACCAGCAGATGGCACCCTTATGCAGCCTATAAAGGCTTCTGAGCTAAGCTAGGGATTCAAAAATGCATAATAGAAAAGGATGTACTTACTAGAGGAATCTGTTAAGAGTCCTGCAGTCAGATGTTTTAGAAGAAAAGATATAAAAAGCTAAATCAAAGGGCTGGAATCTAAAATACCAAAAGCTGAATCAAAAAAAAAAGACTGCTAGTGAAGTTTCTCTTATCAAAAGAGTTTTTTTGGATTGGTTTCCAGTTGTTAAAATTTGAGACTTGTGATTCACAGCAACTATTTCAAAAATTGTTGTGTTCTCAAACTCAACAGTTTTATGGTGTATTCTTGTGTGCAATGGATTAATTAAACTGTTCTTACATGTCTTCATCAGCAAAATCCAGTTTTTCAGATTTACTTGGATAAGCTAGCTCTAAGTTAGGTCAATAGAATGATTTTTTTATATATATAAATATGAACTAGCATTCTTAGTGGAAAACTTAAAAGACAAAGAAGAGGGAAAAAACCTCCAATGGCAGCTAAACGCTTGTTGAATTTAACTCCATAGCTATATAGTTCTCAACCTCTAACTTGGTTCATGAAGACAAAATATTGATGGTAAAACTATGCTGGCATACGATGTTCGCAATAAAAATGTTTGTGGGCAAAAAATATGATGGTGCACTAGTGATAAGTGGCATATACAAGGGGTGTACAACAATGTATAATAAAAATGCATATATTTACTTTGTACATCGCTTATTTCATAATCTAAATTTGAAGTTTTTAAACGATGCTATGAAAAGGAGACATTGAGATTTTGCCGTTTTGGAAACAATTCCATAATGTATAATAGCTATTTTGATCATAGTGCATTGTTTGTTGGGACAATTGAAAAAATTATCATATATCATTGTGAAAAGGAAAGAATCATATAATTTGAAAATAAAGTTCTGAACACAAACAACAGGGCTGGCAAAGAAGATGAGTGTATGCTTTAAACATGGGTTTGATGATGTGATGAAATATTTCAACTGCATAATGCAGATTACTGAAAAATCAAGGAAAGGAATGAAGTGATGCAAACTTAGGGAAAAAACTGGAATTATTTTTTGACTTTGTACTACTCTTAGAAATATAATGTGAAATTTTAGGATTCCTAAACATTGTTTGATAATCTATATTTTAAAACCTTAGATCTATTATTAATATATGGATTACTGGAAGAATTACCAAAAATTGGAGAAAATTGGAAATTTAGCATCTATCGCTTCCAGAGATCTTGAGCCTTAGGAAACAGTTTTGCCAGAGTAGGATTAGTAACCTGAAATAATTCAACTCAAATTTCTTATCAAAGTAAATGAAAAAATGGATGCATACAGAAAGTGGATTGATTTTGTGCAATATTTTCGAATAATGTGTCATTAACATTTCAATCCTAGTTATTTTTATTTTAATGTCATTTGGGAAGAGGAGCTTAAAAACATTTTATTAGCGTCAAAAGCAAAGTGCATTTTCAAAATTTAATATCACTATCTCTATCTCTAATGCATTTTCATTATCATTCCTAGTGCATTAACAAAATGTTGAAAAGTTTTGTGGATGGAACTGTTCCCTGTGACTGTAGCTCTCATTTCTTAAAACTGAAACTAGTAAACTATTTGTAAAGCAGTATGGATGAGGAAAAATTCTTCATTTAGTTTTGCTCTCTATTGAGACTAGTGGAACCTAAAAAAATCAATAATTTTGTTAATAAGCTTGTTTTCTTACCAATTATAAAAAGAGATTTATAAAATTCAAGCGTAAAAAACAAAGTATACTGAATAATTCACTAATAAACATTTTATTTTATGTTTTATTACCTTTGCATGATGTCAAATAACTTCAGATATATTCATTTTGGATAATTACATTATAATATATAATAGTACATACCAGTGAGATATTTCTTGACATTTCTTTTCATTTGATAAATGTGTATAAAGCTACTTTAATAATAAAAAAAAAAATGATAAACATAACTGGAGCAGAAAAAAGTGGTTGAAGTTGGGATAAAACCATAAAAAAGATTGTATGTGGGTTATTATCATCTTTGATCGAAAAATTCCCAAACTTCTGTTAGGCACTGCTTAAATATGTTTTCAACAGAATATAAATCATATTATTTCTTTCAGGATGGACGATTGCAAATAGGTGATCACATAATTCAAATTGGTGACATAAATCTTCGGGGTATGGGATCGAACAAGTTGCAATGGTATTGAGACAATGTGGATCTCAAAGTTCATTTAATAGTTGCCAGACCATTGAACCCACCTCTCCCTGAAGATAGCCTTATTCAGAATGCTTCAGCCATTGTTCCTACTACTTCTGAATGAACCTGAGGAATTAGAACAGCAACTCAATATTTATCAACCAGGTCCAAAATGGTTTTTCTGATCCAATGATGCAAGAGATGTATGCTTTAGAACCTAATACAGTGGTATGCTTCGTATTTTTACTATTATTACTATTATTTTTATTTGTATTGCAGTTATAAAAATTTTAATATAAATGTATCACTTTATTAAAAATTTTTAATGTTCCTTTTTAAAAAATATGTATTGATATTTTTATAAATGCAATGTTTGCTTTCACATAAAATAGGTTGAAAAGGAAACTTTTGGATAGTAAATGAAAAGAAAATTTAATTAAAAAATTGGGATGATTAATTATTAAAAATCTTTTTTTTTCCCAATAGTTTCATTACATTTTATAAAAAAAATTTAAATCATTTTTATGAAAATAAATGGAAATATTATTTATATTTTTTCAACTATGTTATATATTACATTTACATTACTTTCAAAACTCCTTTATCAAATATAGATTCAAAGAGAACCAGTTGTTTATAAAAAACGAAAGAATGGATATGGAAAGTTTTGAAGTAAATTTAGTTAAAGATCATCAAGGTTTAGGCATAATTGTTGCTGGTTATGTGTGTGTGAAAGAGGTAGGTAGTAAAAATATATACATATATTTTCTTTTAAGCAAAAATTAATGTTTGAAATGATTTTATAATATCTTAGCTTCTCAATTTCATTTGTTATACAATTTTATTTTATTTGAAATTTATTTTTGTAAATTATTTCATTAATTTATATTTTATTTAATGGCAAAATAAAAATGTCAAATAATACTATTTAATAAAATTAGTAAAATATGGATAGATAATAATAATGAAATAATAATAAATATTAATAATTTAAAAATAAAAGTATCAATTAAAGGTATCGTTTAATGATTATTTTTGTATTTTACCAATTATTTATCTTAATATTGGTAAAAATAGAAAATAGTTCAGAAATATTTAAAATTTTGCTTTTTAATTGTCCATGTCTTTCACATAAAGAAATGTGATATTTACATTATTTAATTATGGATGAATTATTGAAAAAATTTCTACTTTATAGTTAAATTTTTAGGTTTCTTTTTTAGTATTAATTTAAAGTTTTGCTGTAATGATGGAATAATGTAATAATTGCTTATTGCTTATATTTTTTATTAAAACATTTAAATTAAGGCAGAATTACTTCGATAAAAAAATTGGCAAAACCAATGTAATGTTTTTATATTTATCTGTATTTTCTTACAAACAATATTGCATAACAATCTATTTGTAAACAATATCTTCCTTATTGTTATTATTTATTTATAATATTCTGCATTATCATAATTCAAAAGTTTTAAGATTTATGTATATTGTGATATGTGCTTTTAATTAATAGCAAACATCTATTAATATCATTTCCTCATCCAAAAATATATTTATTTATTGTTGCTTAATATTCTCTTTTAATTAACAAAAATATTTCCAATTGATATATTTTATAATGGTTTTTTGTATTTATATTTATAGAGGACATATCAGGTATTTTTTTGTGAAAAGTATTGCTAAAGGCAGTGTAGCAGATCTCTGTGGTCAAATTAGAATTCATGATCAAGTTGTGGGAGGTATTTTTTCTTAATTTGATTATTTTCTGATCTTTTTTGAAATTATTCAATTTTTGCTTTATTCCCATGGTTCCCAAATTTTTTTTCAAATCTTCTGTACCTTTTTTGAATTGACAATACAGAGTGTTTTGGAACTCTGCATTAAAACATGGAGGGAAGATAAAGTATATAGGTAGGAACTGTATGGCAGTGCTCAAATTGCGATAAACAAAAGGGCTTTTCATTTAGCTTTCGGTGTTGTATGGTGAGCATGTATGCATGCACATTAGTGAGCAATGTAAGATTCTTGAATGTTGAATTGGCATACTTACAATCTGTGTGTTAGACAACAATATTAGATTGGCTGTCATGCAACTCTATCAGAAAATCGACATTCACCACAACACAACCACAAATGTTTGCTTTATGTTCTTATGGATCATTCATATTCAAGTTCTTTTCATAATGTTCAATAATCCATGTTGGCTTGACACCTGGCTTGTGTCACTGTTAATGGTTGGAGCTATTAACAGTTTTTGAAAAATTATCTGCAATTTATCTATTATTTGTTCAATTACCTTATTAAAACACTTTACACACCATTTTTTTTTTTTTATCATATATTCTTGCACTTTGCGACTTTTTATCTCCTCCTGCTGAATTCTTTTGGACATGCATTCTATATGTGGTTCTTATCATGTACTTTATTTCCCCTTGCAAGTTTTTATGTGGAGTTTCAAAAACACCCTGTTTATACCAAATAAATTTTATGAACTGTTTATAAAGATTTTTTTCTGAAGACCTTTTATATATTTTTAAAATTATAAATGCTCTTTTATAGGTTGATGGTCATCCATTGAAAGGCTATTCAAATTGCGAAGCTGTAGAAATATTAAGAAATACTGGGAAATACGTCAAACTCAACTAGCAAGATATAATCATGGTTCAAAAATTTGATCATTTGCAAGCCATGGGTATTTAATACCTTTTAGTTGCATCGTTTATTCAATTATTATAATTTTATTTTACTAGAAACATATTTATAATTGTAAAATAATATCAAAGAATTATATAACAATATTCATTTAGCAAGTAATATTCTTTAAATATGCTTCATTTCATTGTAATAAAAGAATGCTTCAAAATGTCATTGTTATTAGTTAGAAAAGTATGCATTTTAATGTTCTATATTAAAAAAGAGCTATCAGAAAGTTGTTTTGTTAATATGTGTGCTCTGAAATAATGTCAATATTTATTAATGAAAGGAAGTTTTTTGACTTTATCCTTTTTCAAATTGCTTTGTTGATTATTTTAAAACTGGAGCTTATTAAGTTAAATTTTAAGATTAATCGTCAAATCACAGTGCATTCATTTTATACAAGGTAGCCATTCAACCTGAAAAACCAGGAAAAGTCAGGGAATTTGATAAGAGGTCAGGAAAATTTGGGAAAGTCAGGAATTAAAACGAAAAATTTTTTTTTTACAAAATTTACATTTCAAAATGAAAAATTTTCGGAACCGCTAATCTATGCGAGATCATTGCATTCAAATTATGTTGAATCAATGGCAAGAAAAAAAAAATCTGAAGTTGTAGAAGAAGAAAAAGTTGGATCCAAAAGGGAAAGATTAGTTTTAGCAACTAAAAAAAAAAAAAATTGCAGAGCAAAAAAAAAAAAAAAAAAAACTGCTTCAAGTTCAGCAAGAAGCAGATTTGATTGATGACAAAATTAAAGAATTAATGCTTTTAATGTGGGGTTAGACTCTTACTTAGAAACAATTTGAAACTTTTAAAAATTTACTAGCTGATATGCTAGTCCTTTTTTATGGGTAGAAAAAAAATTTATTTTTTAAAAAACTTTTTGGATCTGTCTTGTTCTTCCTGAACATACATTGGATCATGGGCATCAGGTCTAACATTAAAGCAATAGTTTTAAAAGAGTAATATAAAGTCAATAACAAATTAAAATTGAAGAATTAAAATTTTATATCGTTTCTTTTAACCCATTTTTTTTTGGCTCATGGCAAACTAAATTGATGTGGGTTTTAATTATAGGAAATATTAGAGATCATTATTAAATTGCAGCTCTCACCTTCTACCTGTCATCGAATTTTTGTAACTTGCTTACTAAGCCTGATGTAGTATATAATAAGCCTTAGTAGATTCAACGAACCTCCTGTGTATTTTATTTTATACTTTCCCAAAGTAAAAAGTTTTGACTGAATAGTATAACCACATTTTTGTCACAAACCTTTTTCCTTTTTGCTATGAAAATCTGTGAGATGATTAAAGATTCTAGTGATATCCAAGAAAATTTTTGTTTTATGACTTTCCATAGGATAGTCAAGTTTTGAAAATATTTGTTAGATTCATTTCCTTTCAGAAGGTTTTAAATATAAATGTCATTAATCACAGCTGTCGTAATACTTTTCGTAATAATTGTAGGATTTTTTTAAATAATTCATATTGTGTCCTGGTTTTATCCGAATGATTCATAATTTTTAAAATTTCACCTAAAAAACGTGGATAAGTCAAGGAATTTTACTTTGTCTGGAGAGTGGCCACTCTATTATATTTTAATGCAATAATTTAAAGAATTTAGTGTTTAAATATGATAGATCATATCAGCATGGAATTTCCAATTACATACATATATTTTTTTTTTTTTTTTTTTTCATTTGTATACAAATTTTCATAAATGTGTGTTTATGTAATATGTAATATATAATATATAAATTATATTATTTAGTTTTAAAATTTTGTAGTTATTAACATTAAAATTATAGTTATTTTTCTGTTACTTTACATTTATATTCTAACAAAATTTTTAAATCCAGGTTCTGATAAAATTCATTCCTCATATGATTATACTAGTGCTTCCAGAAAATCTTTTCAAATTCTTCTGTTATTGATAACTGTAAGTGTTTATTTTAGAATAATTTTTTGGCTTTAGTTCACTGATAGGATTTTAAAATACCTATTGTAAAGCAGCCTATTTTAGATCAGTGAATTGTTTTTTATAGATTATTCTTTGAATACAATTAATACTGAAGAAATTAAAGCCAAATGGGAAAAGGTGCTAGGTCCTAGAAGTGAAATAATTGTAAGGTTTTTTTTTTTTTTTTTAACTATATTTATAATTTTTTGAATTTATGTAGGAAAGTGTATAGTTAAAAATTCAAACATAAAACACAAAATAAAAAAGAATATTTATGGTTTCAAAATTGTTGAGTAATTTCAAATTAAAGTAATTGTATTATTATTCATTTATGATCAGTATTGATAGTTTAAAACCTTTTGTGCTGTTATAAAATAAGATTTCTAGAAGTGTCTTGTTACCAAATTTACCAAAAAAATTTTAAAAAATGAAGGAAATGAAATGAAGTATAAACAGGGAAATTTCTTTAGTGATTTCAATAGTTTTTTTTAATAGGTAAATGATATTAAATGATTGTATAAAAGTCTTATGATGAAGAATATATTATAAGATGAATAGATTATAAAATATATTATAATATATTGTCTTGAATAATCTTGTTGAATATATTATAAAATGTAAAATAAAAAATTAATGTTTGAATGTTATTTAAATTTTCATGTTAGAAACTATTTTTACTTAATGATATTTTTTTAAAGAGAGAATTAATCTTTGTTTGAAAGATTTTTTTTTTTAAATAATAGATGTACTTTTATTATAAGTTGTTCATTATTATTTGACAGTCTTTTTTAATTAATGCTAATAATGCTTTAGATAATCTGTTAAATCAATGCTGGTTTAATGTTATTTTTAGATAACAGCTTTACAGAAGAATGATAATGAAGTTGGATTTGGTTTTAATGTTGAAACTCGGAGAGATGATAAATCAATTCTTCATCATTTCATTTCTGACATTTGTAAAGGCTATAGTGTGGATCGTAGTGAAATGTTGTTCATTGGAGATGAACTTTAGAGGTGATAAAAAATTTAATCCATTGTAAAATTGAAAATTTTAAATTATGCATTTATTTAATTAAAGAATAAAATTAGGAACAGTTAAAATAATTGTTTAAAGAACTCAAAATACTTTTTAGAAATAATTTACTCTCTAGTAATGAATATTAAAGTTTTCCATTTTGTTATTATCATTTTTAAATTTTTCCACAAAATTGACTTAATAAGTTTACCATTTAAATAAATTCAATAAAATTTAATCAACAAATTTTATCTTATTTTAATGCATTCTTATTCTCTTTCAGGTTAATGGAAAAACAACTCAGAAACACAAAATATTCAGAAATTTTAACAATTTTCAAATCATTACCTTCCAACATAGTATTAGTGTGTGGTCGATCTCACCATTGGACTAGTAATTTATCTCTAATCCCATGGTCTGAAAGACTTATAAAAGCCAAATCTGATTCATATCTTGCTACTCGGAAGTGTGTTACTTCCGGATACCACAACATGAATCGAAGATCACTTGAAATACTTTCATCTTTGGCTACGTGGAGTAGTGAACCCCATTTCATAGATTTAGTTAAAGGAGAGGAGGGATTAGGATTCAGTATTGTTGAATATAAGGTTTGAATTTCAATTTTGTGAAAGATTTGTTATATTTAAAATATTATCATTTGTAATTCGATGAATTTTTTTAGAATTTGCTGCATTTGAATCGTTGATCATTATTTATTATGATACTTTTAAAATGTAAAAGTTAACTGTTGTATAATTTATCTTCGCCTCCCTCTTTTTTTGACCATATTATAAAACAAACCAAAATCAACTTTTAATATTCTCGCACATCAAAAACTGAAAGAAAATTCTTAATATTGTGTTTAAATAACATTTCTTTATCTTTTAAATTTTTTTTTTTTTTTTTTTTTTTTTTATGTATATGTGTTTTTTATGTAAACATATAATTATAAAACTTTTACTATTATTAAGCACACCAGTGTCATTTTATTCTTTAAGAATATTAGTTCTAATTTGGTTGATACCCGGTAATTGCTAATTAAAAATTAACAATTTTATTTATTAATTAACTGAATACATTTTACATAAATAAAATTTTTTTTTTCATATATTTGAAATCTGTTTTTGTTTTCTGCATTTGAAGTTGTTTTGGTTTTGAACTGTTTCTTGTGTGTGAATAATGTATATTTGATTGTTGTCAATATTATTATAATCAATAGATATAATTAAAGGTGGAAAATAGTTTTCATATGTATTATGGTATACTTTAAAATTCCTAAATTCTCTCATTAGTTATAAAAAAATAAACACACTATGCAAATTTTTAGTTTTTGATATTCAGAGTTTATTCAAAGATAATTAAAATGAAGAACTGATGTTTTCATATATGTATTGAAATAAAGTATGTTCTATAGCTGTAATGATGTATCAAAATATGAAATAATTAGAATTTTTTTATCTTAAGGGCATTTGCTGTATTATGATCAATATTTGTTTAAATAAAGCTTTGAAATATGTTCCCTCCTCTTTTGTTAGTTTGTATTACCAAATATTTAAAATAGTTTATTTATTTCATTTTTATGCAAATGCATGTATTTCAGTAGATACGTAAGCATTGTTAAAGTTTTTTTTTTTTTATGCTGTGTGTATTTATTTTTAATTTTTGCATGATAGTTTAAAAGTTATTTAGTATTATACACATAAGAGCTTTTGATTGCTTTTGATTAATGTTTGAATTCAATTTGTTTTAATTGCATCATTAGATTTCTTTGTTTTTTTTTATGTTTGCAGCCAAATTAAATTTTTTTTATTGCTTTCTTTGTATGTGTATTATAAGCCTTATTTTATTCCTAGGTTATTCTCTGCATCAATTTGAATGAATATGAAATGTTTGCTGTTCTTTAAATTATATCAGCTGGCTGTGTTTTTGGTATATTTTATTTATTTTTTAAATTATGTTTTTGTTTACTAATATTCCTTATTTTTAATATATTTTTGTTTAATTTTAAGTATCTTTATCTAGCATCATTAAATGCTATGTATAATTTTTTGAGCTTGATACAAATAATACATACATTTTTGAACTAAAATATTTTTATGTGTATATTAAACCATGTTTTGTTTGAACTATTCTAGAAATTGATTTAGATATTTATTCAATGTTATATACCAATGCTTATCTATATCCTTATTTTTTTTAAATCCTTTTCTGTTTTATATCATGAAGTTTTTAAAGATAAAAAAGATTTTTAAAAAAGATTAATTTGTGTTGAAAGTGTATGAAATTATAAATGTTGCTGTTACAATCCTTCTTATTATAGTTATCTGACATATAAAATAATTGAAAGAAAATTATGTTTTTTAATAAAAATCACATGAATAAAATAGTATATAGGGACTTAGAGAATATGTTCTTAAACTATTATAATTCTAATATATTAATTTTTTAAAGTGAAATAATCCAGTTATTATTGCTAAAACAATTATGGAAGCAAAATGTAAAATGAAATAGAAATTAGGATTTTTGAAATTGATTTTGTAAATATTTTAATGGAAATTCATCAAATGAATAATTTATAAAATTTTAAGACGAAAGGAATTTAATACTTGCTAACAAATATTACTGAGTGTGTCATAAAGTGCTGACCATATTTCTTTGTAAATAAAAAAGTTAAATATTTGAGTGGCAAAAACAAATGAAAGTTATTTATATTTTATATTCAGAAAAAAAAAGTTAAATAAGTTTTACTTTGCCAATATATTGAGTTTATTTTTTTTTATTTCAGTTAAAAATCACATAAAAATTTAGATAGAGACATAAAGGGATTCTGTTTCACATTATTTGTATTTCATAAATTTGTCCAATGAATCAATTTTTTTGCAACAAATTTCGATTCCTCAACACCAAATCATAATGCTTTTCTCAGATAATGTCGAAATTCTTTCTTACACCAAATATAATTCTCATATTTTCAGTATTTGAATTAGTCATTTAGCATTCATAGTTGATAATCTCTCTAAAACTGTTATACTTCCCTAAAGACGGAAAATAAACTTCATATCATTACAAAAGTTGAGTGTCATGGCTACCCCTGTTGCTTAGATTTTTATTAAATATGAATAAATCACTGCAGATATTGATATTTAGTTTGAAATACATAAATTCCCTTTATGAAAATTTCTGATAAGTATAATATAGCTTAATAAGCTTACTTTCTATGTAGCAATAATTTATGGTTGACTACAATTGTTTATTTTAAGTCGATAAAATATTTTTTTATTTTTATGTAGGAATTTAGTTAAATAAAAAATAAAATGAATTTGGGACTGACAAATTTTACTTCAAATTTACTTTCTACTGGCAAATTTTACTTTTTAATGTAAATATTAGTATCCTTTCAAATGATATTTATGAACAGTCTATTCATAAACAATATTTAATAATGATAATGAATGTAAAAATAAATATTCAAATCTTATATCAATTTGATATATTTATTTTCCTCAAAATAGTTGATGCGTATGAATGTTATATACTATTTATGAATTACACAAGTGCAATCCAATTGTGTTTCTCCTTCGTACTTTTTTTTTTTATTGTATTGCTATTTTTTTAAATTGTGTTTTTAAGTTTTATTAATTTTTCATAATTTCTTTTAAGAAGAAAATTAGTAAATCTTTAATAAAATTTACTAATAATGTGAATAATTATAATATTGTAATATAAATAAATTAATAATTAAATATTTTTGTTGATTTTATCTCATTAAAATATTATGTCTTTTATATAATATCCTTATCAGTTGAAAAATTTTTTTGTAATCTCATTCTATTCTATGTGTTAAAAGGATAATTTGGTTCCAAATATTCAAGATGAGAATGTGATTATTGTTTGGAGTCTAGTTCGGTGCAGCTGCTCAGAAAGATGGCCGACTTTTTACCAGGGGATCGTCTTCTCTCTGTAAATAACATTAACTTCCGACATACAAATTTTGAAATGGCAACTCAAGTCCTCAAACATGTGCCCAAAGGAGTTGTTCGTTTAGGAATTGCAAAGCCAACGACTTTATCAAAGAGTGTCCCTGCAAAGGTACATATATATTTTCATCTGTAGTATATATATATATGACACGACATATCTATACAAAAATCAAGAGAGAATTGACAAGGGATGAATTAATGAATTAGAAACAACAATTTCCATAACAAGGTTACAGTGATATTACTGCATTTTCATTTATTTTATAGAAATAAATGAATTTACTTTTTATATAAGGCAAATAACATTTGCTATTTATAAATTTTTAAGGTCCTCACATTCAGTTAAAAAAAAAAAAAAAAAGGACGTGAAGTAAGTTGCTGTACAGAAATTGAAAATCATTAAACAAACACAAATATCAAAATGATGAATGCCTAGAATTGCATTAGCACTTAAAAAAAGGTTATTTATATTTATAAAAATATACAAAAACAGGATAGGAACAAACTATTCAGGAAAACCTGAAAGAAATTATAATATCTTTAGGATATTTTTATTAAGAAATATGTACCCTCCAGCTATTGTAAATCATGTCATTTCTGCTTGCTAAAGGACTAGATAAATCATTAATCGGGCCATACCATATTCTAATAACATGGAGAAGACAAAAAAAAAAAAAGTTTCCATTTTGAGTTGGTAAGGATTGAAGAATAACAATTCATTTTATTTATTTGTTTCAGAATTATTTGTTTTGGAGAGAAAATGTAGCCTTGTGACAAAAACTTGTGATTGTTTATAATATAGTCATTAAGTGAGTGATAGGGTTACAGACTATGACCAATTGACCAATAATTGGTATATGTGGGGTCAATCAATAACAAATAATGTAAATGACTAATAATAAGTAATTAACAGCATGGAAAAGTAGAATCGTTATGTAGAAATTGATGGAAGGGTTTACTACCTACTGAAAGAGATATGGCAAAAAGTGCAATGTGTGGAAAATTTGTTGATATTGTAAATTATAAGAATTTTTTAGCTATAATGAACTGGAAAATTATAAATTAAAAAATGATGTAGAAATGTTTTAGGGGCTCTATTTTTTTAAAAAAATATTTTCTTTTTTTGTATTATTGTTTTAAAAGTTGTCAATACAGATAGAATAATTTTTTAAGTAATTGATTAATGTTGATGTTATATATTTTGAGGCTTATATTGGAGTTTTAAGATGTAAGCCTATTGATTGTGAAGTGGAATTCATTTCTTTTATCAAGAATGAAAATGAAAAAAAATTTATGATAATTTGGATAGTTGAGTGCAATTAAGTCTTCCATTTTATATTTGTGATTTAGGCAGTAATTTTTTTCAAAGTATTGTTGGTAAAGATTAGCCAGTATTGATGCTAAATGTATTGATGCGAAATGCTGTTTTTTAAAGTTCCCTTATAAATGTTTTTTTAGACTTTAGCTGTTAGGCGTTCTAAGTATTATTGAACTTATTTTCTAATGGAATTTGGAAAGCTATTTCTAAATTTACGATTTAAATTGTTTTAAAATTTTATATTCTTCAGAAAAAAACTTTTTAGAAAGTCATCTTTTACTCAGAACTTTAAATAATATTTATTTCTCTAAAAGGCATTAAAATCATTCATAATCAGGAAATCTTGAGAGGGACTGGAATAAAATATCTAATAATCATATTTTGATATTTGGAGTAAATTGCTGTCTTAAAGTTTTGACATATGGAAAAAGTAAATGAAATGAATAGTTTGCTATTAAAAATTTTCTCATAATAAATATTCTCATAATTTAATAGATTTGAACTGTGACGAAAACCAAATTATTTTTTATTATTTAAAAATAATTCCATCTTTTATAATGAATTTTATAATGGTCTTGATATTTTTCTGTTAAAATTCCAATTTCTTTTTGTATATTGCATTAATAAACTTCTATTTTTATAATGTGCATTTCAGTGTGATTATCTGATTCTTTTTCACTTTTATGTATTTAAAATTTGATTTGTTCTGTTCAATTTAAAAAATTATTATTAACTACTATATATTTTATAGCATAGTATATTAATTGAAAATTAAGTGTGGAATCCACAATTTTCTTGTATTTTTAAATCAAATAAGGGCATTTTAAAAATATTTTAAATGATTTTTATAGATTATTTATAATACACGTAACTTCGATGAACAAGTAAAAACAAAATATTTTACAGATTTCTTTTAAAGAACCATTAGAAACCCAACAAGAAATTGTTCCTAATGGGTCAACCCTCAAAATTTTCGTAAGTTGTTTTGTTATTTTATTAATTATTTTATATATATATATATATTGTGTATGTAGATCAACTTGAAGTGGATTTGATTTGATTTTCTTTTGTCTGTGTGTATGCTTATCTGCTTTTGAGGAAATTTCTGATTTATATAAGTATTTACTAATTCTTTTATTAATAATGAGATATAAATTATCTCCATAAAATTTGATGAATCATATTTAAAATAAATAAATGCATGCATTTTTATAACATGAAAACCAGTTTCTTTCTTTTTTTTTTTTTTTAATAAATCACTATTCATACAGATAGGAATTGATTTATTAAAAGAAGGGGGGAAACCCATATTTTTTATTACTTAAGTTAATTTAGACCAGAATTTCAGATAAAAAAAAAAAAATCACTTCTATAACAGTGAGAAATGTGTTGCTGCATTTATTATTTAAAACATCTTTCTTTGTTATTGGGTTGTAGTTTTTAAAGTTTATTTCATTACGATTATTCTTAAAATTAAAGTAAATAAAAAATATATTTTCATATATTTATAAATTGTTGTATAACCCAAAGAAACTTTAAACAAATTAAATTTAATTATATTAAACTTAAATTTTTTTGAAGCTGTTTTATTCTAATACTTTCTTATATTAGGAGTACAATGGCATTTGTCACACATATGAGGAACCCTTGAACATGTATGGAACACGATCCCAAACACCTTCATCTCTGTTCTCATTTGGGAATGATTCTCGTTGCTCAACTCCTTTCAGCAGTCCTGGTTTGTCATCAAGTGGAAAACTGTGGGGCTTTGAAATCCCACTTTTACCCTCAGCCCTTGAAAGAATTGTGAAAATCAAGAAAGGAAATAATAAATTAGGTGACTTTTGCTTCAGTTAATTGGTTCATTTCAATAACACATAGCTATTAATATGAAATCTTTTGTGTAACTTTAAGATGTTTTTTTTTTTAATGCACAGCATATGCTTAATTCAAATAAATGATATCAAAATATCAAGAAAAGTATGTAGAACAATTTAAAACTGAAAATAACTGAGTCTATTATCTTTGTCTAGCCAATAATTTTTGCCAATTTCTTATAGTCATACTTTGATTTAGAAATAGTTATAGATAACAAAAGGCCATATGTTTTTTTTTTTTATCTTGAGTGGTTAACGTAAATTTAATAAAAGAGCCTGCAAAAATAAAATACCAATAAGATATTTCACCTATTTCATGAACTAGATAGAATTCCTGTGCTTTTCATATAAGTACAACACTATAAATGTTTTTATTTTTTTTTTAAAGGCTTTTTACTTATTATCAGTATAACATACATTATTCTCAGAACTTGTTTCAAAATATTATCAGATAGTTATTTACACAGTTCTTAAGAGAGGCCTTTACAAGTCAAATGAGGTATTCGAGTTTCATTAAAAAAAAATTTTTTGTGCAAACCTACATCAGAAACTACGTCTGTTATTTGTCAAGATAAATTGGCAAGTCAGACATTGTGAAAGCTTTTACCATAATACTTTCAAAATTTTCATGATATCACATAACTTAATTTATGTGAGATCAAATCAGTACTAGATGTATTTAGCTTTTATTTAATTTGTAAGTCTTATAGCTAGTGTGAAAGGATTATTATTGCCATTTGTATGGTAATTTTTTTTCAAGTCAAGGTTGAATGTTGCTGGCCTGAAAACTACATATATAATGTCTGTTAAAATTTTTTTGTTAAAATAAAAGATTGATTTTGTATAAAATTTATGGAAAAATTAGGGATTTAAATTTGCTTTTAAGGTGTTAAAAAAAAAGCAAAAACAAACTGCACATACAATTACAGGCAATGTTGCTATTATTTAAATTTTTTATTTTTTTTTAACTTAAAAATCACATGGAACTATTTTAATAGATTATTTCTATTTTGAAAAGACTGCTTGCTTAATAAGTTAATACAATTTCTCTTTATGATAAAAACTCTTATTCTGATTTTCAGATGTATTGATGTCAATGTTTGATATCAGTTTGAAAAATAAGGTCTTTATTAAATGTATTTTTGAATTTAAAGTCATTATGAGGCATTATTTATTTATCAGGTTTAATATTGGATATTGTTGACCGAGGGCAAAATGGAATGATTGTAAAATCTATCCGTCCAGCCAGTGCTGTTGAAAAGATGGAACTGTACAAATTGGAGATTATATACTTGGGGTCAACTCTGAAAATATGCGTAACATTACTAGATCACAAGCTAGGGCTATCATTCGTCGAGCTGAATTAACAAGTTCAGACATTGTGTAAGCTTTTACAATAATATTTTAATATTACTTTTATCATTTAATTTAAGCACATTAGTACAAAACTGCTGTAAAGCTTTGTGAATTTTCTTAATTTTATGCTTAGAAAGTAGATTTTAAAGATTGAAATATGTAAAATTGTTATATGTTTAGTGTATATTAGATATACATTACATTTAGTATTTATTCTTATATTATCAAAAATTTTCTTTTATTAAAATAGTCTTTTTAAATTTATCTTAATGAAAAATAGAATCTCATTGTCCTTAAATAGCTAATTTAATTTCTGTTCTCATTGCCATATAAATAATAGGAAGTGGTAGAGCCTTAAAATTTCAATTTTAAAAACAAAGATGGTTTTCTAAATCAAATTATTATGACTAATTTCAAACATAGTCAATTTATTATTTTAAAAAATTTGCTTCTAATAAAAGATGCATTCAATATTGTAAAAAAATATATTATTTCTATACATTGATAAATATTCATTATTTTTTAGTAATAAAGTACTTTTCATTCAGTTATCCAATTTTTTTCCATTTAGAAATTTGATCCTATATCAAATTTACTAAAGTTTAAACTGTTACTTGTGTTATATTTAAAAACACGGTGTTACTTTTTCTAAATTAAAAACATGTTTTCATAATTTTACTTAGGAATTAATGTAGTTAATTTTTGTTTTCTATTATTCCTGCTAAATGAAGTATTTTTAGTTGTAAAATTTTTTTAGTGAAAGAAAAGAAATATCACTTGATTAGTATTCTTTTATAGCATCAAATATATTCCTGCTGGTGATGCAGCTGTGCATCAACAGTCAGCTGTCCTAGCAAAAATACATGAAGGTAATGTTTCACCTACACCTTCAATTATATCACGTCAACCATCACCAAGGTATTATCATGATTTCTTTGTTTCATTATATAGAATAATCTTTTTTGATTAGGAAATAATAAAATTATGTAAAAAAAAGCAGTTAGCTGTGAATGCCTTATTCTGTGTCCTCTATGTAAAAGCAATATATAAAATAAGACTCTTTTGAAAAGATAATGTTTTCAATAATATAGTGAATAGATAATATGTATATATAATTTTTTTATAAATTATTTAAAGATTAGGTGAAGGTAAATATTTAAATGAATTGCATTGCTGTTATTAATTTTTAAAATTAATAAATAGGAGTAATTTATTTTAATTCTATATAATAAAATTATAAATAAAAATAAAATAATAAAATAATTATTTCTTATGTAGTTTATTAAAAGAGTGCATTACTAAAGAATTTGAACATAACATTCTGCCTCAGTACTTATTTAAAGAAATAATTTTTAAATAAATGTATCAGTGCAAATATTTGTTTAAGTTTTATTTATAATTAATAATATATCATGTGTTCAAAGTGTAATTTTATTCATATTAAGTTATAGGACAAGCTATTTTATATTTTAATTAATTTTAATTGTTTAAAAAAAATATTTATGATTTATATTAAAGATGTAAAATCATGACCAATTTATAATTACATAAATTCTACTGAAGTACTTTGGCTAAGCATAACTTTTTTTATCCATAAATAAATATTTAAATAATAAATTGCCCTGATGACAAGAAAAAAATAGAGCAATAATATTATGCATGTTACAAGAATTATCTAAACATAGGTCATCCAACATTGTTGTTTCCAAGTAGCAGACTTGCAAAGCTGAAATAAGGCCAATGAGCCACTAAACTGAAACCTTAGAAGTATTACCAGTCTTTTGTTATTCAGCAACTGGTACAGACTAATAGGATTATTTTATTGGATTTTCTGCATCTGCATGTTTCCCTACATGGATGCCTTTTTGCTTAGACTCTGTACTTTTCAGCAGGATTTAAGACAATTTTAAATTGTTATTTTCATATGCAATGATATATATATTTTTTACATTTTTTCTAGAGTTTTTTCCAGCTTATTACAGGTAAGTTATAATTTTTATATCAAAACTTTCATAATTTATTAAAATTTTAATTTTTAATATGCAGATTCATTTAATACTTTGTATTAGAATAATGCTATAATAATTAAATAGTTAAGATATTATTTTTTAAATTTAATTTATGTGCATTTGAAACTTTTGATCATTTAAGTTTTATGACTTAATTAAATATTTTAAATTCAACTTCAATTAGGAATTATAAGTATTATAATGAATATAATTTTAAAATAACTTTTTTTTTGCTTAAATTTATTAATGTCAACATTTTTACTAAAATTAAAAACATTTCAGCTATAAACATATGTCAAAACATAATCAAATTGTCCATTTTATATTATAAAAAAATTCAAAAGTATTTCACATTTAAATATCTGTTCTATAGTTTTTGTTTTGTTCTATACTATTAAAATTTGCCTGTTTTTAAGAATCCATTATTTATTATAAATATATTTGTAACATTTATTAAAAATAGTCATGTTATTAAAAGCATAATTATTCAGTATTTCAATAATTGCATTAAAATTATTTATTACAATTTTAAATATTAAATACTGCATAATATGTAAAAAATTATATAAAGTTTCATTTTTTTTTTTTTTTTTTTTTTATTTTATTGGTCGGGTGGTACGTATAAGTATTTAAAATAGTTATAATTGAATCATGAATTTTTATTTCCTGAAAGATAAAATCTCTGGAGCAGCAATTAAATTTTTATTCCGTACACATTTTTTTTAATATCATGAAAAATATAATTTTAATTACTAACAGATAATTTTATTTCTAAAAATTAATTTTTGGAAAATATTTTTAATTTAAATGGATAATTTTAGTGTCTTTAAAAATTTTAGTTTTCTACAGTATTGCAGTGAAAAATAAATACTTGAATTGGTGAACATAATAACATTATGAACTGCTTCATTCTAAGTTAATTTTTTTATGTTCTTTCTCTTTTGATAATATACTATATTAAATCAAAGATTTCAAATATTGTTTGTTTTTAATTGTATTTGATTTATTAAATCAATGATTAAATGATTATATTTTCTGCTATTTTATTAATTATTATTGTCCAAATTCAGATAAAGTCACATTAAAAAGCAGAATTTTAAACTCATGTTGTATTTTATTCTTTAAATTGAGATTTAAGATTTAAATAATAAAATACAGCATGATTGTTAATTTGTATTATAGTGTTGTAAAATTTATTTCAGGTCACCCTACTTTTCCCACAAGAGCACAAAGAGCACTCCTGATCGTGATGATGCTGATGGCCAAATCTCTCCCTTCAGTTTCCTGAGTGAAGATGATGTTCTAGCTACACCATCTTCACTTTATACAGATAACTTCGATTCTTCCTCAGACGATCTTTTGCTTGACCAGTCATCAGATGGAGGGATGAAGGAAGGGGGTGAGCAAAGTGAAGCATTTCCTTCTGTTGAAGACCGAATCTTACTTTCAAGGAACTAAGCATCAAGTGCCTTCTAAATTCAGTAGGATGTCCACATCACCCACAGTCTCGCCTGTACAAGGTTAGCAATTTAAAAAAAAAACATTTCTAAGTAATTAAAATTTAATAATTAAATTTTAACAAATTTCATTTAAATTATTTTTCTAAAAAATTGTTAATAAAATTTTTTTATTTTTTAAAGAAACAAGAAAAAAAATTTTTGATTATAATATATTAATTTTTTTGTTATATTGAATTGTATATGGAAACCGTAATGGTTAAAATAAATAGATTTAATTTTTCTGAGGTGGTTTTTTTTATTGATTCTTTAAATATTTAATCATGAAAACGAACAATTTTTAAAATTAAAAAATTTTTTTTTTAAAATTCAAGAATAAATTTGTTTTTACAAAAAAATATTCAGCTATATTTTAAATATATATATATATATATATATATATATGCAGTTTTTTTTTTTCATGATGGAAATTCATTTATTGTTTAGTAGCTTATTTCATCCCTCCTAAAAAAAAGCTGATGAAATCTGAAGTAAAAAAAAAATTTGATTTAAGTGTGAAATTAAAATAATATTTCAGATTTTTTTTTAATATTAGCTCATAAATTGCTCAAATACAAAATGATTTACTGCAGATGAATCTCCAACTCAACAGAAGAGCCCAGAATTTCCACAAACTCCAGATTCAATTCCTGAGATGCCATTTCCTAATTCTGATGTCTCAAAGTCCTGTCATAACTTCTCTGGGATCACAATGGGGTGTGAACAGAACTATAGAACTGTTTAGAGAGCCTGGCCAAGAAATTGGAATTGGGGTTGTCATGGATGCATTGACGTTCAAGAAGAGGAGACAAGTACTCCACTTTCGGGAATATTCATAAAACACATTGTCCCAGACAGTCCTGCAGGAAAGGAAGGAACCATCAATCGGGGATCGTATTGTAGCTGTACGTTATATTTGTTTGGATTAGTTTTATGAATATTTGCAATATTAATTTCATAAAATCATTATACTATGCTAATTTTAATCATTTGTAGAAAGATAAAGGCTTTTTTACGAGAAAATGCAAAATTCTATATTAGCTTTTTATCTTATATATTAGCTTTTTATTTCAATAATAAAAATTTAACAATAAAAATTTAAACATTGTTTACAAATTATTCATGAGTTATTAATTTATTGAAGCTTTATTTTTGTTTTCCTTTATAATAAATTGTGTGATTAAAACAAAAAATGTTTTTAAAAAACCAGTTTGTTTCTAATGAAGATTATTTATGCTTTTAAACATCAGCCCATGAATCCAAGTAGCTTGTTAATTACTTTATAATAAGAACACTACTTCTGTTGGTTAATATTAGTTTGGGGCTGTGCAATAACAAACATAGCAATATTCGGATGTTTTTGAATCTTTTTCCATACTAACAAAGGGACTTTTTAGCTTAGATTTTACTAGCATAATCACTGGATTTTTAATTTTAGTTTGCTTACTCGGCTTCTAATTGAACTCTATCGATTTTTTTTTTTTTTTTTTAATATACTAAAGCAGAAATAATTTTATAGTTATAAATTTTATTAGGATGAAAAAGGAAAGGAAATATTGATAATGAGAAAGATGTGCAAAAGCAGTATAGATCCAAACATTTTTAACATTAAAATAAAAAAAGAAATTTCTGTGAAATAAAAATTGATTATGCTCGGGATTCAAAAGATAATACAAAATGATACATCAAATAACCAGACATTCTTTAATTTTTCTTCCATCAATCTGATGTTTTTAAACACAATTTTCATAAGCCATAAATGCTGGCAGTTATAATACACAATCAATGATCCTGTTTGAGTTTGAGTGCGATTTTTGAACCCTGAACAATTTTATTTGGGCTTAAGTGTGACTGAAATATTCTACAAACAATCCAATGATTGGTCCCATCAGTCATCGTAGTAACACATACATAAATTTAATTGCCTTCTAAAATTTTGATTAATGTATATTGAAGTTCTTTACTAATAAAGATTTTTGTTAAGCAATCTACCAAATGTTAACATGACCAAATCTTCGGTATTAATATTTAAAAAATTACATTTATAGATATTTGTATTTAAATGATCTATGGATTAAAGGGTATTCATTTAAAATATACAATTTATCAATAATAGGTACAATAAAAAATACTTAGTAAAATGATGTTGTATTATAAAACTAATATCTCCCCACTTGATTATTTTCCTTCTAAGTCAATATTTGACTTTCCTATTAAATATTTATGCAGGTTTGGTGTTTACAATACTTTTTTTTTTGCATTGTCACCTACTAGTAACGATACAGAACTTTTCTTTAAAATTGTAGAACCAGTCTCTATTTCTACAACAGTGTGATGTGGCAGCATAATCAATCAGTAATTCTTCTAAATTTGTAACTTCAGTTGTTGCAAAGGCGATATTTGTGTCGCCAATAATGCTCTTCCTGTTTTTGCATTCTGCAATTTGACTTGATGAATCTTTCTGAAACATTGATCTCCTCGTCATGTCCCAATCTTTTTGCAGTATCTGCAATGTCTCAGATAAGAAGTTCTGTCATTTGATTTATGTGATGCTTGTTTCGGGTCCAATACTCATCCACTGTTCTCCGATTCCAGAATACATTATTTTCTCATGGGATGCAGCATTTTTTAGGAAGAATAGGTATCTTCTACAAATGCAATTTCTTTTACCTTTATCTTTATTCATTAATTTCATTCTTCCATACTCGGTCAATAATTATTCAATAACATATTTTACTTTGTAAAGTCTTCATCTTTAAGACGGCCTCGAATCTGAACCAAGTTGTCATATTCTGGTGCCAGTCGACAAATGAGCTGAAAACATACAAGTAGTTTTAGGAATAGTAAAACCAACATCTTTTATTTGAAACATTTTTTTTTTTTTTTTCCGGCTATTCTCTTGCCAAATATACCAATAATTTCTTCTTCAGGGTTGTATCTCATTTCAAAGAACTCATCGACGAGACAAGCAAGTCTTGTGCTTCAACTTGTTTCAAAATGCAGTTTCAATGTGTACCATGTAGTTTTCCCATTATGTCTGCTATCAATGGGTAAAAAAATTTCTCTGGATATCTTGGTGGATAGTCGTATTTGTTTACGTCATTGGGACGAACACTCAACTTTTCCAGATGCACTGTCTGAATACTGAATGGCTGTTCCACAAATGAAATCCCTACATTCATGAGGGGTTATTTTTCATATCTTCTTTCCAAGATGCATAATTAAAATCTGAAAAACTTGGAAATTGAAATATATCACCATGAAGTTTCGCCATCTTGACGAATTAGAATCTTTTTGATCAAATACACTATTTACTTTAGATATACCATCAATTACACAGGGATGCTTGAGCCCATAATCTTGCTTATGATGTGGAAGATGTGTAAAGCAGCATTGATCCAAATGTTTACAACATTAAATAAGAATTTATTTAAAGAAAATTGATTTGACTCGGATTTTAATAATAAATACCAAAGCAATACATCATCATAACCAAACATTCAGCATGTAGCTCTCTTGCATTTTTGCTTCCATATAATCTGATGTTTTTTAAAACTACACTATATGCATAAGTTATAAACGCTGACGGTTATTATGTACAAAGTTAATGATTTCATATGGCAGTTTTCCGCTTTTAAGTTCGAGTGCTATCAAAATTCTTACAAAAAATCTAACGGATGCAAATTGTTAAAGAATTTAAACCCACAGTAATGTAATTCATCTGTGCTTAAGAGAAATTTTTAAAATGATGTTTCTTTTTTCTTTTTTTTTTTAGTTGTTGAATGTAGTTTCATCAACTAAAAAAATGAATAGAATGTTTTTAATAGAAAGAAAATAAGAAAAAGGAAAAATGAAATAGAAATGAATTAGAAAATGAATAGAATGTAGAATGTTTTTTTAGTTGTTAAAGATATTATGCCTCTTTATTATTGAATTACAATTGTTATCATTTCAACAATAATGATTAATTGCACTCCATACTCATACATGTCAGCAATAAAAAGTTGTACATTTGGAAAAGTTGCTGTCAAGGCCAATCCCCATACCTTGTAAAAATCTATGATGTTAAAATAAATGATGTTCTATGTTGTAAAAATAAATGATTTAGAAATCTCGAAAGGAATAATCTGACTGACACTTTTCTGACAACCTGGTACTAAATCAGACTTGAAATTAGGACATGGAATATAAGAACATTATTTAAAAGTGAAGCATTGAAAAGTCTACTTATGTTTTTCTTTTGTCGAAAAGATCTAAAATTACTTGAGTTAACTGATGGAGAGCAATTGCGCCAGATAGGGTTAGACGATAGAAATTTGAATATACAGCTTTGGCATGTAGCAGGCTTTAATTCTTAAGGAGAAGAAAAAAAAAAAAATTGTACCTATTTATTATACTGCAATATTAAAATATGTCATGTATTTATATTTTTAAAAGTTAATAAATCTAAACTATTTTTGTTGTACTTTCAAATGCCATATTTCCCTTCTTGATTTTAATATCTTTTTTAGGTTAATGATGTTGATTTGCAAAATGCATCCTATAAGAAGGCTATTGAAATTATTCAAAACTCTGAAAATCCTATTAAACTCACAGTGCAAAGTTTAGTGCCTTGGGGCAAGTACAATTTTATTTTCCACATTTTTTTAGATAATTTGATTACATAAAATTAATTTTTCTTAGGATGAAATTATATGTAGCATTTTATTTCACAATATAGTTTCCTTCTGCCAATGATAGCGCAACACAAAGTCCTTCCTCTAGAGAACCTTCAACGCCACTTCGAAGTCCTCATGCATCATTTCATGCTGAAAATTAAAACAACGATCTATGTCTGAAGACGAAGACTTAGCTAGAAGAACTAGAAACAGATTTTTCAAGGAAAAGTCTATACATCAAGAGGAGGGAGGTATGTCATGTTGAATTTCCTTTTTTGTGGTCAAAGTTTTTAATTTTTTAAATTTTAATCATTAAAATAAAAAAATGCCAAATTTAATTACTATTATTGCCATGGAATCAGAAAATAATATATGTTGCCAAACAACTGGTTTTAACCACAGAAGAAAATTCTTTTCAAAAAATTTTTTAAAATTTTTGAAATCATAATGTTATCTGCATGAAGTTTTGTGATTATGTGTTTTCTTAAAAATTTTAATTGTTCATTTCGAAAAAAATTAAAATTTGTTTGCAAAATTTTATTTATATTCATTTTTTTTTTTTTTTTTTTACTTTGAAATAAATGTTCTTGAGATTCCTGCTTTTAATCTTTTGATATGATTTGATTAATAAAAATGGATACAAGAAAGGCCTATTTTTTATTTTAAATTAAAAAAAAAGACATTTATTATATTTTGAGATAATCTTATTTGGTTGAAAATAAAATATGTTACAGATGAGTAAAAAGTTGCATCTGTCAAAAATCTGACACTTTGATTTGAAGGAAACGCATTCATATGCCACATACATCATTTGAATAAATAATACTAAATGACCATAAGGGGCATTTTTTGTCATACAAATTGTTTAAAATTCTCAGCAAAAAGTTTCTTTTTTAGAGGGTTAATGCCTCAAGCTAATTTTTGCAACAAAGAAAGGACATTGCCTCCAGTAGTAATTCTCTGAACACACTAACTTATCAGCTTTTAGAAATTTCTGAATACCATCTTCCTAGTTGACTTCCTGTTATGAAAGTAGAGTCTGTTATTAAATGTAATGGAAACGTTATTGAACCATTCAAAATCACAAATTGTTCATAACTAGGTTGATTAAAAATTTATTTTACATGCAGGTCTTAATTAAGATTTTAAACATTCATCCATAAATTATATATAAAATTTTCTCAATATTTCAACTGTAAAATAAGACTTATTTACTATTAAAACTATAAGCTTACTTATTTACTATAGAATAACGAACCAACCTTTTATAAAAACTTCATTTCTCTTATTTACTTCTAATATTATCTACTTTTGAGAAAAGTTTTTTCTCTTGAATAGAAATATTTCATTGAAAATGCTATTAGTGTTCTCTTTTATGAGTTGAATTTTCTTTAATACAGTGATTTGTTCTGACTACTACTATGAATAATTCTTCAGAAAATATATGTACTTTGTATTGATAAAAATAACATTTAATATCAA